>JAUUEG010205949.1:0-10119 GCA_032361445.1 Panulirus gracilis | reverse complement strand
GGAAATCCCCCCATTTTTAATTTTCCAAAAGAAGGAACAGAGAAGATGGCCAAGTGAGAATACTCCCTCTAAGGCTCTGTACTCTGTTCTTAATGCTACCTCGCTAACGTGGGAAATGCGAATATGTATGAAAAAAAGAAGAAATATGAGTGTATATGAGTAGATAGATTATCCCTGGAGATAGGGGAGAAAAAATACTTCCCATACATTTCCTGCATGTCGTAGAAGACGACTAAAAGGGGAGGGAGCGGAGGGCTGGAAATCCTCACCTTCCGTTGTAATTTTTCCAAAAGAAGGAACAGAGAAGGGGGCCGAGTGAGGATTTCCCTCAAAGGCTCAGTCCTTTGTTCTCAACGCTGCTTTGCTAATGTGGGAAATGGCGAATATGTATGTATGAGTGGATTGGTCTTTCTTCGTCTGTTTCCTGGCACTACCTCACTGATACCGGAAGTGGCAATCTAGTATGATTAATGAATAAATAAAGAAATATGAATTTGTACTCTATTGCCTGAGCCAGGTACTTACTTTATCGACCAAGCCGTTAGGGTGGTTGGACAGCTGGTTTGACAGTGGACCGACGGCTGCAACAAGGAGTCAAACTTATGCACTCAACCCTGGGTGGCCAGTGAATGCTCAGACTCAGGAATGCTAAGCACTACACCTCAGAGGTCCTTATTTACATATTTGCAGACTTTACTTTTGTCTTTTCAGTAATTTCTTCTTTTATCGTACACCTTTATATATGTGTGTATGCACAGTAGTACATCACATGCACTGCACATGGAATAGTTTTGCACTGTCTTCACTTGAGTGGTGTTGGCACAGATGTGACACCCGGGCTGGAGTCTCCTCTCACCTGTTGTGGATGAGTCATCTGGAGACAGACCATCAGCAGTCATTGGGTTAACATTTGAGTATAGTTTAAGGTTAAGTGACTGAAAAAGATTCAGCTTCTCAGAATGTATGAAAATGTAGGATATATAGGAAATGGGATTCCCTCATAATCTTATTCTTTCCAGAAAGTCCGTCTGGCTTTGAAAGTGATGTAGAAGACAATGATGAAGACAGCAGGGAGGAATCTTTAGTATCTCTTTCCAAACCTGTTTTGGAAACAACCAGTCATAGTTCAGACCCCATGCAGCTACCTGACACTGTTTCTCGACTTGATACTCCAGAGGGTAGTTCTGTCTTCCTTGTTGGAACAGCACACTTTTCAAAAGAAAGTCAAGAAGATGTTGCAAATGTAAGGAGAAAAGTATTAATTTTGTGTACTTATTGTTTTTCCATTATTTTTGTAGTAGCTTGTATCATACAAAATAAAACAAACTATTTTGATATTTACTGATTTTTCACATTCCCTTGTTTCAGACAATCAGAATAGTGAAACCAGATATTGTTGTTGTAGAGCTCTGCAAAGCACGCACGGCCATTTTACAGTTGGATGAAGAAACCATTCTTCAGGAGTCCAGAAGCCTTGACTTAAGTTAGTGACTTGTCATTCATTTTATACATAAGTACATCTTGAACATGGAGGCTTTCAACCTCAGAACCCTTTCATGGGGTTCTTGGTGTGCTTTGGAAGTCAGTCATGTCCACATGCTGGGACCATAGATCATGAAATGTAGTTTTATCCAGTCAGGGGAAGTGGAGGGCTTTTGTGGAGTAGGTGTTTTGTTGCCTTCATTGTGAACATTACATCTTGGGTATGAGAGCTTTATATGTTGAATTAGATGTTTTAATGTTGAAGAGATGTTTGGTATCCACTGTGCAGATGAGAATACGAGTCATTGTTGTCAAGAAGTGTAGCTTCAGATGGGTATGTGATGGATGGAATGGAGTTCAAAATTAGGTTAAGAAGAAGGTTGTCTGGTGTTTTTCAATTCATTTTGGTGTGAATGTATTTTGTCATGGTTCTCATTCCAAAGATGCAACATCCGTACTAAAGAGACTGAATACCTAGTTACCCATGGAAAGGTGATGGAAGGATGGAGTAAAAAGAGTCTTTGATTTGTCTGGGCCTAAACATGCAGGAGCGTGAGTGACATGCAAGGCACATATTGGATTCAAGCAATGTGGTATATAAGGAGTGATATGCTGTTATTGAGTTCCACCAGAGCATATGAATTGTTCAGGAGAAACCATGGAAAGGTCTGTAGGGTTTGGCTGCAGATAGGGGGCTCAGTACATAACAACTAGAGAGTAGATATGAAGAATTGGTTCCATTCTTCAGTTCCTGTTGCTGCCTCATTCTGTACAAATGGTGGACTTGTATGAAGTGAAAAATAGTTTGATCAAACATCTGTTCTTCTGTTTTTCTTCATTTTTCCTCCATATGTGTACCTGGTGATATTTTCTTTTACCTTTTCCTTTCTCCTTCAGAATATGTCTTCCAATCTTTTCTAATTATTTTTCAAGGCTGTTTCCATTTCTGTGTTGATTCTTGTTCACCTTTCATCTTTTTTTTTTTGTTATTTCATTTTCATTTCCCAAACAATCTGTATTTTCATTTATGATTGGATTGCTTTCTTTTCCCCTCAAAGACTTGGAAACTTGTATAACAGCTGCTTTTTCTTCGCTAGTATTTGGGAGTGTATGGATGTGCATTCTTTGCCCCATTTCCAGATATGATATTAGCATTATGTTTATCATGATGAACATATCCACTTTTCTTGCCTTTGTTTTGCTGTCTGGCATTAAAGGTTCAAAATATAAACAGTTTAGTTTACATTTAAAGGTGATTATTGAAACCTCACACTTTGAGGTGGTTTGGACATGTGGAAAGAATGCAGGATGGGTAGTATATGAGGAGAGTATATAATATTATTATTAAAGTGGTTGATTTGAGAGGAAAACTGCCTTTGACATTGGCAAATAGAGTGGAAGAGTACTGGAGGAAGAGAAAAGGTGAAAGGATGTATGGAATGGTGTATGCAAGGGAGACTCTTTAGCCTTAGCCACCCACTTGATGGAAGTTCCTGGAAGGAACCAATGTCAGAGATATAGTTAGGTAGATAAATAGATAGAATATGCATGAGAGTATGAGGCTTGCATTGAGATAAAATGAAATGGATCAGTGTGGTTGATGAGGCTGATATGCTGACATAGTAAATAGTCATGTCAATCCATGGAGTAATCTGTCGGGTTTGGCTATGGGTTGCATGCTCTGTTTTTGGTAAATTGTACATGGCAGCAAGAGATGTGTAAATGAATTTTTTCCCATTTGTTCTGTAAATGAATTTTTTTCCATTTGTTCTTGATACCACCTTGCCAAGGCTGGAATAGTAGTCAGATGTCAGTTATAAAATGCTCAGAAATGATATTAGATTTTGAATGTTTCAGAAAAGATCCAGATGATCCTGCGTCAGCATGGAAAGATTCAGGGTGTGCTGTATCTTTTGTTATTGTCTGTGTCTGCTCATATAACCAAACAGTTGGGAATGGCTCCAGGAGGCGAGTTCCGTACTGCTTTTGCAGAAGTAAGGATTTTTATAATTTTATTTGAATTGATTGTCTTTCCCGTATGAGATGCATTTTTTCTAATTATCCAGTAAAGGCATTCTAAACACTTAAGATGATACAGACATTTTCTTTCAAAAGAACAGTGTCGGGGCTGTTTATGACAAGATCTCTACTTTAGTAATTACGTATTTGTATGGCAAGAGGAGTGCAATTCTGTATCCGTAGGACCTTAATCTCTTAAACTTTCTCTGATATTATACAACTTTTTGAACTTCTGTTTGCAGTCTCCTTTCACAGTTTCATCACTCAGTTTTTTCATTCACCCATTATTCTTATAAAAGTATTTCTTTAGATCTTCTCTAACATTCTAAATGCTTAAGATGATACATCTCTCAAAAGAACAATTTTAGAGGCTGTGTATGACAAGATCTCTACACTACTAATTATCTATTTGTCTGGTAAGAGGAGTAGGAATCTTTACTAATAGGGCCCCATCTCTTGGACTTTCTCTGCTGTCATACAACTTTTGACTTCTGTTTGCCGTCTCCTCTCACAGTTTCATTAGTCTGCTTATTTCATTCATCCACCATTCTTGTATCATAAAAGTATCTCTACATCATTTTTAGCAAATTTCTTGCTTGATTTCAAGTTATGGTATCTGGTTATTGTGTCTTTGCATATTATGTTTTTTTGTGCTGCTGATAACATCAAAGTTTTTTAAACAGAAAGTTTGTGATCAAGTCACCCTTTAATCTCTTTCTCTCTGTGCAGGTGCCATCTTTGTTTCCCCTCCTCTCTCCTCTAGACCTCTTTTAGTTCTCTGTGCCTTTTTAAGTGTGATGATCAACTTTGGAAGCTTATTCTAAATTTTGTCTAATATAGGATTTGGATGGTTTGCTGAATATATACTTTTATACATGAATGCAATTCTTTTAGTGTTACTAGACAGTTTCTCTTCTTCACTGCTTCCATAAGATTGGGCTTTAGCAACAGTTTATGTGCACTCCCATGCCTTTCTCACACATAGATTCCTTCTGCATATTTGGTAGATTATAATATATTCATATTGACGCCTTCCACTGTGTCCCATCATCATTACAGAATATTTACTAAGTTTGAATTTCGTCAGTTGGGTATCAAATCAACTTTGGAGATTGTCTAGTTCCCCTAACAAGTTGATGCAATCCCCGTCACTTTTTAATTTCCTTCTGACGGTAGTATCATCCATGATCATATTCATTTAGAAGTTCAATCCTTTAGGTAGGTCATTTACAAAAATCAAGAAGAGCAATGGTCTGAGATTGAACCATGCATTACACCTCTGGTGACTCTAGTTCATTTTGAGAAGCCTAATTAGACATGCGTCCATTGCTCCTTTCTACTCTGAGAATTTCTATCTATTAAAGGAATCTTCTCTTTATTTTTGTCTGAAGATCCAGCCTCTCTACCAGTTTTGTATATATTAGTGGTTTTTTTTTCAGTCCAGATACACACAAATAACCCAAATTTCTTTTAAATCCAGAGAGGTTTGTTGCTTGTGCTCTTCTTAAATCTTCATTGTCAAGGAAAAATTGTGTTTGCTCTCCTGTTTCCTCTAATTCTGAAGTTTGTTTTCTTTTTTAAATGTTTTGTGCTTTGTTGCCTACATAGTATGGCAGACACTGAGGAATTGCTTGTCTGTCATCGTCATCCATCTTTCCATCCATCCATCCTTCAGTTCTTGTCTTTGTTTATCCGTCTGTTGTTTATGGGTTGCTGGAAGTCACACTGCAGATTTACCGTGGACATAACGCAAAAAGTATTGATTAGATGCTTATGGAACTTGATACAGTTGCATCTCATCATCTAAGAATTGATCAGCATTGGCCTCAAAACTTTAGTTTGGTTTTTGTGTGTTTTGTAATAAGTGAGAGGAAGTGAAACCCAATGAACAGTGTTTGGGGGTAAGCCATGGCTTTAGGGTATGCATGATTTCTAAAGTGTAGTGCTGGAAAATTGAGTACCTTAGATCCAGCAAACAATTCACATGCTTGCCAGTGATGTTGATTTTGAAGAAATTATAGAAGTGGCTAAATTGCTTGAGTCAGATTTTGAAAATTTGACCAATGAGGAACTCGTGCAGTTAGAAGCAGAAAAACTCCAAAGGGATAGGGAAGAAAAAAACATTCCCTGCTACAAGCCAGTATACTACCAAGATGTTAGTGTAAACTTTAGACCTGTTGGACAAGGTTATGGCCCTTGCTAATGATGTGGATCTTACTCATGAACTTGCCCTAGTTTTCTTTAGTGAGCTTACAAATACTTCATATCAATTTGAGAAGATTTATTGAGAAAGAAAGAGGCATGCCCCTCAATCAACATAGGAAAGCTTTTCTAAAAGGCCCAGAAAAATGTCTTCTCCACCTCCAGTTGAAACAGTTGCTGAATTAGATGATTCAAGCACACTTTATAGTATATCCATTTGATATCATCTGCATAACCTGTGACGTTACCATAGTTATTGATGTGGAGAATTCAAGGGTGACATAGACAACTCTAGTGCCCTTCCCACTTCATCCAGGAAGTCGTTACTCCACCTCTTCTTTCTACTACCAACACCCTAACCTTCATCACTAAGTTTTGAAACGTTTTTCTGTAAGTTTTCATGTAAAAGTCATCGATAGTATGTCATAGAATGTGGTATGTTGGTAGTAAGCTGTTTCAGTCATGGTACAACCATAAAAATTTTTTGTTGAGGAACATAACCCCCTTACAATATTAAACTAGACAACCCAACTTGTGATTTTTTGACTCAGCAGGTTGCAAAGGAACTTAAAACCCTTCACAAGTTGCGGCATAGGTATAATGTTGAGCTGTGGTTGTGGGAAGGCTATGTAGAACCTCCAATTTCTCACATTGAAGGTACAATGAAGAAGCTAAGAGATGAAATATCATATGAGGCTTTGCACTTGGTCTTGGTTTCATTATTGTGTAATAATATAGTATATTTTTAGTACTAAGAATAAACAGACAAGTTTATGTTGCTTGTCAATTTTCCATGTGGTTATTAAAGAGTTCTTGTTAAGTCTATTTTTCTCTTGTCAGCATTGTGTCAACTGGACAGTATTTTGAGTATTCTTCCAGGATTCAAGGTGTGTGTGTGGCTGGTAATTAATTGACTACATATTTTAAAATTGCTGACTAAGTTTTAAATGTATTAGATAGTATTAAGGGTATTGGAGAAAGAAATGTTGGGAGAATGTGTGGGATGGTGTATGTGAGGGTGGCATGAAGTGATGAATAGGTGGAGACTATTTTGCCATGTCTACCACCTTGATGGGAATTCCTGGAGATATAGGTAGATAGATAGGTAAATAGTTTGAATTACTTTGTCTGGTCTGCCTTCCTCAAACAAATTTATGACTTAGATACCATCATATAATTATCTAGCCTTCCATTCTGTATCATTTTATTGAAGCTGCTTTTGTTACTAAAGGAGATCCATTTACCTCATTGTTTATGCACATCATGGATAATTTGTATTTTTGGATATTTAGGGGTCTCCTTAGTCAATGCAAATTGATTGTTGAGGTATCAGTGTTGTAACTATTTGGTATAGAGCTGAGTTTCGTATTTTCAATTTATGAATGAAAGTAACAGCAAAGATTTGAAAAGTGTGATGTTAGATTTCTCCTGCTTAACCAGTTTCTTAAGCTAGATTTCTCCTGCTTAACCAGTTTCTTAAGCATTTAGTGTTTACTTTCAGTATGTAAAGATATATAAGGATGTTAGCTGTAGCATCTGCTTAGATTACACATTTATTCAAATTTTGTTTTTTGGTTAAACAGAGCAAACATTTACTAGGGTTATACGTGTAAGATTATCTGAAATGATTCATCCTTGTATACATCATCATGACTCATGCTTGTTCTTCTTAACAAACCACAGAAAATACACTTAATACATCTTTATTTTTGCTTCCACATTATTCACAGGCCACAAAAGTATTAGGGAAAAAAAAGAAACTATGATGTCCCGGGTGTAGAATTTAAGTTTGATGCTCAGTAGTGCTCTTCAGAGTGTAAAGATGTGAATTATAACTTAGTGTGATACCACTAATTGTTTTTTATCATGAGAGTGTATTTATAGGCACGGAAGTCAGCACCTGGCTGCTTGATTCAGCTTGGTGACCGACCGATACAGATAACTTTATCTCGTGCCCTGGCCTCGCTTTCCCTCTGGCATAAGTTCAAGCTTACGTGGCACATACTTACCTCCAAGGAACCAATTAGGTTAGTAGTGTTTTACTGTTCATTAATTCACCCTTTTGTAGAAGTGACTATGTTTGTACACTGACAGGAAATACAGAAATAATTGCAAGAGTACAGCATATGAAAATGATTCTTCACAGACTTACTGATATGGTTTATTGTATGTAGAAATATAGAATGTCATATGCATTGATGTTAGTTAGCTGTAGTTTCATTTGGTCACATATAGATCTGTAGCCAGAAAGCCTGCCACTCATGGTTTCATGCCTTGTTATCTCTTACTCTATTTCACTTGATTTGGTAGTACAAGGGCATACATCCTTACAGATGAGTCAGAAATGTCCTTTCTCAGTGAATGTACAATGTGATAAAGTGAATAGTTGAAATGTCCATCCTCTATGATAAAGTGTGATAAAGTGAAGTCATCCACAACACAAGACTGATTCATAATTATTCATTTAGCGTTAGAAAAGATCTGTGATGCATATTGCCGTTCACTTACATAAGACCATTCACCCATTATCATCTCAGACAAATTCCTTTAATGTATGTAATCAGAAATCATCCACCATGTATCCTCATCCATCTCTTATGTATACTAAGCAGATGTTTTACCATACCATATTTCCTGATATCTCCCTCACACAGCTTATATCACATTTTATGCTTTCCTTTTCTGAGGATCTCCATGTCAGAAATGGAGAGAGGGAGGAGGTGGATCCACAAAGAAGGATATGAAAGGATTGAATGAAGGCTTTAGGGTATTGAAGTTTAAACATTCAGGAAGGTGAGAGATATGCATAGGATAGAATGAACTGGATTGCTGTGATGTATGGGGAACAACTTGCTGTCAGTGGATTGAACCACAGGATCTAGATAAACCATAGTCTTTGTTGCTTGTGTGTGGATGGTAGGCTCTGGTTTTTGTTGCATTATGCATGACGACTAGTGTGTGGTTGTGTGCAAATGAAGCCATTGTTTGCTTGCTCCTGATATTGCCTCATTAAGGTCAGAGAATCAGTTGAGTGTATGCATAAAATCTCTGATAATTTTTCATGTTTATCTCCAGAGCAGAAATGTTTTAAACAATGTTTTATTAGCCAAGATCATTTTCTTTTAGTAATTATTTGTTAATCTCTTCAGTTTTTTATGTACTAATCTGGTTAGACTTGCAATAAATTGAATTTTTTCTCCAATGGACAGAACTCTGTTAACATGAAAGAGTATTTGCTTTTAGGAGAGTCAGAATAAAAATATTTTGCTGCAGTCCTTAAAGATTTCAGTTGTTGTAAGGAAGAATACTTAGGAGATCGATCATATGTTTACATATTCAAAATGCTGTAAGCTTTTGTCAGAAGGAACATTTCAAGTTGGATTAAAAACTTTGTGCTTCACTCGGGCTGTTTGGCTATATCTTTAATGTGATATAAAGGTAGTAGCTTCTGCTGTTGTTAGGGATCTCCTATGAGACTGGCAACAGAGATTGTACTTAACTGTTGTGAGGAATTTGTTGTTAAATGATTTTGGCAAGAGAGGTTGTACAGTACTTGATGATCTTTATTAGAAGATGCTTCTGCTTAGATTAGGTCAGCCTCCCTTGTATGGCTTTGGGTATGTCATTTCTGGAAGAGGAAACCTCACAACAAAGGATAAGTACTCAGCTAAGAGTAAGGATTTTTATAAGATCTTACTCTTTGACCCTTGCATGGTTTTGTCTGGTGGTGAGAATCATAGGTTTTTAAGTGTGAAAAATTAATTTCATCACTGGTGGCAGAGCACTATAAGTAATCTTTATTTTTCTATCCCATTCCTGCTCTTTGCCCTTTTTAAAGAACCACATTTTGATTTTGTACCATAACAAGCCTAAGGCACTGTGGGTTGAGAATGATGTGAGCTTGATAGTTTGGGAGAAGCATCTGCACATTCCCACCATTAATGTCATAGGCCTGGGCAAGATTTTTTGGTTGTTAGGTCTCAACGAATGAACAGAAGTTAGTGTTATAAATATTATCATGGTTAAAGAGGGTGGAATCCTTTTATATATTTAGTTTATAGAGTAAAATGGTGTTGTATATATACCTTATTTTTTCATTCATATTCTCCACTTTCTTCGTTAGCTTAGATGACTGAGCTTTTTTTCATTCATATTCTCCACTTTGTGTTAGCTTAGATGACTGAGCTTCAGAAAATTCCTCGCTTGGCTTGCATCTCTGTTCCATCTTTTGGAAAAGTAAAACAGGAGGGGAGGATTTCCAGCCCTCCAACTCTTACCCATTTTAGTCACCTTTTGTGACACACAGGGACTACATGGGAGTATTCTTTCTTCCCATCTCCTCTTTATTTATTTATTTTTATTATACTTTGTCGCTGTCTCCTGCGTTAGCGAGGTAGCGCAAGGAAACAGACAAAA
>JAUUEG010205838.1:0-10120 GCA_032361445.1 Panulirus gracilis | reverse complement strand
CCTCCCCATAGTTCACCCCAGATGCCTCACATGCCTTGGTTCAGTCCATTGACAACATGTCGACCGTTTTATACCACCTCTTTCCAGTTCACACTACCCTATGGACGTCTTTCACCCTCATGCATGCTCATGCCCCAGTTGCTTTAAATCTTTTTTGCTCTGTCCTTTCATCTCCAACTTGGTCTCCCATTTTCCTTGTTCCCTCCACTTTTAACAAAACCTTTCCTCACATATTCTCTCCATATATCCAAACCATTTCAGCACAGTCTCTTCAGCTCTCGACCACACTCTTTTTATTAGCATACCTCTTCCATACCCCTTCATTACTTACTTGATCAAACCACCTCACACCACATGTGGTCCTCAAACATTTCATTTCCAACACATCAACCCTCTTCTGCACAGCCTGATCTATAGCCCATGCTTCACATCCATATAATGTTGAAACATCTATACTTACAAACTTCCCCATATTTACCATATAATGTTTGGGCAGCTATACCTTCAAACTTCCCCATATTTGCCCTCTCAGACAATGATCTTTTTTTCCACACATCCTTCACCACTCCCAGAACCATTACCCTTCATTCACCCTGTAACTCGCTTTCACTTCCTTGGTTCCATTCACTGCCATGCCCACTCCCAGGTATGTAAAACACTTCACTTGCTTCAGTTTTCTCCTTTCAAACTCTCACCCCAAGTAAATTCTCCTTCAACCTGGCTAAACTTAATAACCTTGCTTTTATTTACATATACTCTCAGTCAGTGTTGGGCGCTGATAACTGAAAAGTTAAGTTCAATAACAATAATCTGATAACACCAATTTTTAAGTCTGGTATCAATAACCTGATAGTTTTAATACCTAATTATCAGAAGTTAATGATAATGATAATAACTTTTTTAATTAAAATTTAGAGAACACAGAACCATGCTTAAAAACCCATACAAAATGCTTACTTATGCTGAATTCAAGAACTAGTAAGCATTTTCTACAAGTTTTGGAACTTTATTGCTTAATAGATTTTTTAATTTTTGAAGTATTTTATTCAGTTTAAACATGATGATTACATAGTTCATGAATCGTAATAGAATTCTTCCCCTGCCAGATGATTGGCAACTGTCAAACAACAAGCTCCATGGACATGACCACTTCCGCTTGTAACCTTGCACTGTACCTGTTCTGCATGGGAACAGTATAGTGGAGGGAAGGGAGCAGGGACTGGGGGAGTTAGAACCAGGGTCCAGGAGGGAGTCATTAATGGTGTGCTTGATGGCCAAGCTATTGATAACATAAAATATAAGGTGAAGATTAATCTGCTTTTAATATTTGTTTGTATTATTTTACAAACCGTATGATTTTCATCACAATACAGAAATAATGAAAATTGATTATTACATGATGTTGGGTATGCAAAACAGAAGAAAACAACATATCTGAGGTATATATTTTACTTATATAACACGTGACATATTATCATATGTACATATAAAATAACAACAAATAGAGTCAACAACAAAGTATATCAGTTATGTAACTGATTATAGTTTAAATTTTCCTATTACAAGGAATAGAATTAACAACAAAGAATAACAGTTACACCGAAGAACCTAAAAAAAAATGTAAATGATAAAGATTTCATCCGACAGAAAATTAAGACATTATCAGACTAAGAAATCGTTATCAGAAGTTAACAGGTCCAATAACAATTACATAAGATAACTTCCGATGATAGTCTTGTAACAAAAATTATCTAAGATGAATATTTTTCAGATTATCACTTTAGTGCCCAGCTTTGCTCTCAGCTTCCTTCTTTCACACGCACTTCCAAACTCGTTTTCCAACTTCTGCATTTTCTCCTTTGAACCTGCCACCAGTGCAATATCATCAGCAAACATATCCAACTGTAATCTCTACCCATGAATCCAGTTCAAAGGTGGTGTTTGTGCTTACTGTAATATCAATACATCTGTTGCACAATTCAAGGACCTTGTGTCCCTAAATTTTGATGTTATGTGGCTCAAGGTCTGTCTCCCAGCTACCACTCTTTTTCTTTCTTTTGCCTTGCTTTCCTAATTTTATAGATTATACATATTGACTTAGACTATCTAAACTCATGCCATGGGACTGTGACATCCTCTCAACCATGATCCGAGATCCTCTACTAAGGGGATTTCAACATTCACCCCAGGGAATGGTTGAATTCTTGCCATATGGATGATGGGGGATTGAAGCCCTCATTTTCTCGATTCTTAATGATCTAGAGCAATTATATTCCACCCCACCCATATTGCTGACCAGTGTGACCATTCTTGTAATATTCTGGATCTGTTTTTCACCTCTTATCTCATGTACTGTAACTGCACAATCTCCTCTACAATTTATTCATCTGATCACACTCTCATAAATGTATCTGTTTAGATGGCACCTTCCCCTTCAGCAGCCCCTTCTTAATGTAGATATTGGCACCTTAACAAAGCTGACTGGAACAACTTACAAAAAATTTTGTCTGACTTTCTGTGGGTAAATTACTTTCTCTTAGGTAGTTATGCTTCTGTCTCCACTAAACACATAGCAGAGGTTGTTGGTGTGAGAATGGAAGCATTTATCTCCTCTTCGTTGAAGACGAACTCCTCCAAAAATCTATGGTTGAACCATTCCTGTTCTGAGGCCATTGAGGCAAGGGATCAGGCATATTGGACTTGGAAAAACTTTACTTCCCCCAACTCACATTCACAGTTTATCACTGCCTGTAACCATCACAAGTACATTATTCATGAAGCAAAGCATTCCTTTATTCAAAGGAAGTGCGATAAACTCTCATTGTCATTCACTGATAGGTCCTTCTAGTCTTTAGCTAAGGACATTGCTGACAACTTCTTTTGCTTTAAATATCCTTCACTTTTCTGGTCTTACTGTGCTATAGCTATCTCTCCTGTAGTTAATGCAACTCTCTTTGGTTCCCATTTCTCCTGTAACTCTACCTTGGATGACTTTAACTTTCTTTTACCCCCTGATGCTCTAATTACTAAATCTATGCCCCTTGCTGTAATCTCTTTTCAAACTGTCTGAAAAGTGTTTTTCTCTCTCTGGACTCAAGCAAGGCTTATGGTCCTGATTGCATCCATCCCAGTGTACTGAAAGATTGTGCCTCTGAGCTTGCACCTGTACTTGTTCTTGTGTTCCATTTCTGTTTAAAAACCAGAACTTTTCCTTTTTCTTGAAAATCTTGGAAACATGCATTGGTACATCCCATCCCTGAGAAGGGTGACCATTCTAACCTCTCTAAATATTTTCCTGTTGCATTCTAACCCGTCTAACTATTGTCCTGTAACTTTGACGATTACCATTTCCAATTTTTGAATCCCTTTTCAACTCCCTTATCATCAGGCTTCTTGAATCTCAAAGTCTTCTCTCTGATCACCAGTATGGCTTCCTTAAGGCGACATCCACTGGCTATATTCTTTCCTATCTTACTAATGTCTGGTCATCATTCCTGAAAGATTTTGGGGAATCCTATGTAGTTGCCCTTGACATATCCAAAGCTTTTGGCGGTTTGGCATCGGGGTCTCATCCTTAAGCTCTCCCCTTTTGGTTTCCTTCCCTCGCTTTGCTCCCTCGTATCTTGCTTCCTCTTTGGCCGATCTATCTCCATAGTTGTTGCTGGATAAGCAGCTTCCCCTTTCTCCATGAACAGCGGCGTCCCTCAGGGCTCTCTGTCCTGTCTCGCACAGTTCTCCTTTTTATTAACGATTTCTTTTCTACAAGTAACGAAATGAACTCGAATGCAGACGACTAAACACTTCATTCCTCCACACACTTCAATTCTGCTCCTTCTCTCACTTTCATTTCGTCTTGGCTCAATTTCGGTAAACTCAAAAACTAAGATAGGATTTTTTTTCAGTCAAGTAGACGAAGTCTGGTTAATTTTAATGCCTCTTAAGACCCTGTTTCTGTACATTTATCTATCGCTAGTTCTCGCAACTTTTCTCCGATGTTTCTATAACTCCGCCTTTTGACTCGACACGCACTTGGTATTACTGTGACATCCACACTTTCTTGGAAACTCCACATTACGGAAATCTCAAAATCTTCCCCTAAGAAAATGTGAGTTCTGATTGTATGTCAGATTTTTCTTTTCAAATAGTTGGTTTGTCGGTTTTTTTCCGGACAGTTGCTCCGTTTATACAAAGAATTGTTACGTCTTTGTATAGAGTACCGCGCTCACATCTGAGATGGTTCTAGCTCTGCATCCTTACTTGAAAGAGTTGTCGAATTCGTTCAGTTATCAACTCTCTTAGTCCTGTTGAAGTAATCGTGCTGCCGTGCTAAAGTGGCCATATCGTTGTGATGAAGTGGTCGTGCCGTGGTGCTGAAGTTGTCTTACCGCCGTGCTGAAGTGGCCGTACCGCTGTGCTGGTGGTCATAGCGTCCTGCTGAAGGGGTCGTACCGTCGTCCTCATTTGGTCGTACTGTCGTGCTCAGCTGGTCTGTCGTCGTTTCTGTGAAAGGGTTGGAATATGTGTGATGAATCTCGCGTTGCGTCACGGAGCTCAACTTCCCGTTACTATGGGATTATTATTTCCATTTCAATTTTCAGACGTAAAGATTGTGTTTAGGTGTGACGTAATTCACCATTTTTCTTCATTGCTCCGTATGACGACAGCAACAGCGTTGCCTGTTGACGTATGTTTACGTCAGCGCTGCCAGTTTACGTACGGCGTTGTTAGTTCATACTAGTGTTGCCAGTAGGTTTCATACCAGTGTTACCAGTTAAGATGCAGTTCGTTACATCAGTACCCAACATGATACCAGCAGTATTGCCTGTGCACCACAGAACCTACTGACGTAGGGCTTCCGAGAAGCCATTCCCCACTCCCCCTTTTTTTTTTCTTCATTTGCCACAGTTGATTATCTTGCCCGATGCACAAGGTCGTTGTCCTTATATCCTCCCCACCCCTTTCTCCCCTCCTTTGCCCTCCATCACTCCTTCGTGGGAGACACTCTTGCATCCCCGGTTTCTGACATCACTTCCCACACTTTTTTTTTTCGTGTCGAAGTTCTCTCGTTTGTATCGATAGTCCCTTTTCCGTGGCTGTTTTAACTTGCTTAAGAGTGTCCCAGTGACGTGTCAGTTTCTGCTGGTGACTAAATTTGCTTTCCGAAGTCACGCAAAGAGACTGACCGGATTCTTTAGCTGTATATAGATGTGGTGGTGTGAATGAAGACGTTGGTCTTGTATAACATTAAAATTAGTATTCAATGTGAGAGTTTAAGAAAGTGCCTGTGTAAGTGAGGAAGGATGAACAACTGGGTGAATTGCAAGCTGACTGTTAGTGTCCCAAGCTTCGAATCCGTTCGGGCCCGTACATACGTCATGATCGGTAACGCTAACCAGTACACCAGGAGGACCTGCAAACCTTTGATGCGACTCCTACGGGTCAGGTCAGATGCCAGGCCATCATATCCAGTGGCCTTGCCGTCGTGTCTTGGGAGGGTTTTATACATGATAAGGTCAAGAGTAGGTTAACTGTGCTTCAAATCAGTTCTGCTTAAACAACAGCTGATAGGAGTCCCAGGTTTGTAATTGTGCAACATCATTATGGATTCAACATCTCCCAACCCACTATAAGGTATGAGGCATTAGTTTACGATCATTCATGATACTAATTGTAGTCAGTATGTTGAGAGAGTAAAGACAATATATAAATTTATAATAAGTAATTCATGTAAACCACAAAACGCCATCCTTAAGATGCACATTACCGGTTTATCAAATACACTGGGAAATTGTATATCCTTGACGCAGTCTGCTTAGCTGGAAGACCAAGAACATTTCTGACAGGTTTTGCTTGTCATAAAGTGTCATCGTACCCTTTATATGTTTTAATTTGGCTGGAATATTTACGTATATCTGAATGAACTGATTTTCTGCCCGATGACATGATGATGGCTTGAAGTAGCCTAGGTCCGGGTACTTCCCCGCACTGGCCCTTTAAGAAGCCTGTGGTCACGGCTAATGAGATAATACTTTGGAAATTCCATAACCACTTGAGTGTCTGTCGGGTAGTTCCCGTCTTTAGCGCAAGGATGTGACGTCTTATTAATCTGTAATGCGATGCCGAACTGTATCTTATTTGGTAATGGCTCTCAGATTCCTAGTGGGGTAACTAAGCC
This sequence comes from Panulirus gracilis, assembly GCA_032361445.1. Lineage (NCBI taxonomy): Eukaryota > Metazoa > Arthropoda > Malacostraca > Decapoda > Palinuridae > Panulirus > Panulirus gracilis. Next base: position 3,945 of record JAUUEG010205838.1, on the reverse strand, counting down.
AAACACTGTAGCTTACAGATGTACACACAAACGGTGCGACTGTGAGCGAACGTCAGCAGAACGCTGAGGCACAAGAAGGTGACCTGGTGGTGAGAAGGTGAGGTCAGCCGGAGTGAGACACTGATGAGATCCGGTCAGCCGTGGGGTAGTGTGATGAGGTCAGCCGGGAGGGGCAATCACGTACAGGACGTACCTCAGAAGGAAGGAAGGAAGGCAGACGCTGCTGCTTTCATTCACCAATTAAGAAAGGCAGGCTTCATACTTTCCCTTTTTAACCCTGCATATATTATACGCCTGGTAGCCCCTCGCCCCGTAAGCATCCCTCTTCACCTGTTGTTCTCATTCTTTACACCTGCGAGACAACGACGCAGGAGGTCCTTATCTACGGAGTGTCCGCTGAGGAAACGTCTTTCAGGCGAACTTGGCTGATACCTGTAGATAAGGAGAGAGATCTTAAGATGATGAAAATTGGACGTAATTCCCGCCTTATCTGGTGTTATTATGTCTATAATTAGTTTATCATGATGATCAGATAAAGTGAGAGAATAAACTGATCGACTGATAATAACCGATTAAGTGCAATAAAAAAAGGGACTGGGTTAATGAATGCACATAAACAATAATGAGAGGATAATGAAATCGTAGATGGACGGGATATCCTTGAGGAAATTTATCTGATAATTACATCTTGGTGTGTTGAGTGGGGCGTCACAGGTCCGCCCCGCTCATGATGCTCCTGCTATTGACGGCTTGCTTGACGAGTTCCTGTTGTGTTTTCCCCTGTACACCAGCGGACATGAAGTGGGGAAAACTGAAAATGTTAACACGGTAGATACTCCGGTCTGCACACACCATTGCGGGAGCGAGGGAAGCTTGAGTGACTGGTGTCGGAAAACGGATGGCTCCGTCCTCTTGCAAAAGATGACGCTCTGTCAATTGTCTCTCTCCATTATGATACTTTGCAACGCTCCTAGTGTGACTGTCCCCGAGGCATAGACAGACACTGACACCAGTAAATCTAAGAAAAAACTATCCTCACTACCTCTTTTTCCTAACTTAGTGTGACTTTGATTGGATTATGTATAGGTTACCCAGCACAAATGTTTGTTGAACGTGTTGCGGTGACATATATCCTTCAAAAATTGTCCGTAAATTTGACTTAAGCCCAGGTAGCGTAGGTTTTGGGCTGATGATTTAACTTCGATTTAGGTAGGGTAAGTCAGTGGACAAAGGATATGAGAGATGTGGATGTTATTAATTTGTGGGACTGCTATTTTCTGTTCAAACTTGTATGATAATTTTCATGCATATGATGCTTACGATAGTAGACTGTATACAGCTTAGTTATGGTAATTGTTGTACACGATTATTTATGGTAAGTTTCGTATACAGGTGTTTGTAGTATTGGTTCTCGTGTAGGTGTTTATAATTCTTCAGTGGTGTTTGCAATAATGGCTTTCATATAGGTGTTTATAATGACGGCTTTTATGTACAGGTGTTTAAATGTTTTTACACCATTGCTTATGATAATTTCATCTGTATAAAATGATTGTGTAAGTGTTTTTAATCATAGTTTCTATCTATACGTGTTTTGAGTAATTTATAGTTTTTTTATATTAGCCGACTTAGCGCGGACAAAGACGTGCCCCAGTCAATGTCGTTTCGTTTGAAAAGAAGTAGATTAAGACTACGAGAAATATTGTAGTGTACCAAGAAATTGGATTAAGCTCCGTGTTTCTAAACTGGACTATAACCGATGTAGAGGTTATAGGGAGAGGAAAAGTTAAAAGAACGAAGAGAATGTTCAAGAGCTTTGCCGTACCAGGAAAGAAGGTATCGTCATTCAACCTTCGTGTGGCTGGTCGCTGCACAAAAACCATGAGAAGAAACAGCTAGTCGTGTGCCGCGGGTCCAGGTCCTGGTGTCTGGGGCACACGCACGCAGCTCACGGGAGCGGTGGCCGGAATGATACCTGTAGAACTGAGAGATGGAAGCAGGATTACGGTGGATGGAAGAGGGATTACTGAAGGTGATAGCTGGAGAGTTAAAAGGAGGAGGGCCTTTGGTCCACTTTGGCTTAGAGAGGAGGGCAGGATGGACCATTCCAGATGTGCAAGGAGTAGACCATTCTGTGGGACGAATGAGATCCTTGTACACATGGAATGGCTGCTCACAGTGAACAATAATTTGGTGCACCTGTACAAAATCCTTAGCTTTTAGGAGGTAGATATACTCTGTTCATGAAATGGGGTTGCCTGGGTGAGCGTGGAGGGTATACTAATTCCCAATATGCATATATAGTACGATGGGGACGAATCCTGGTGTTTTGAAATTATGGTATGAAACTAGTGGAATCTAAAAAAAACTAAGAAATTACATTTTTTGTGCTGTTGAATTTCACCAGGTTATTGCATCCTAGTTTTGAAATGCTGCACAGGTCAGTGAGAGAAAAAGATCTAGAAATGGTATCTGGAGGGGAGAGAAAGTTGAATTATGTAAAACGGTGATCAGCGTGACTGAATTCGGTGTGCCATAAGGACACCATTACTGTTAATATAAGAGGGGGACGTTTCATCATCAGCGACCACTGTAATGGAACTAATAGTAAAAGTATGCATTCGAGAACAAAGAGAAGCAGAGCAGCTAAAGAAAGGAAGTTCAGAGAGTAAAGACTTGTGCCAAACCCTGACAAATGCTTTGGAAATGTCTGGGATGACAATATGTTCACCAAAATCCCTGAGAGGAGGATCAGAGATGGTTCACCTAAGAGAAGATCTTGCGCCGCGAAAGCAGCATTAGTGATCTGAAAGAGATAGGAATGAGGCTTTTGAGTGTTTAGGGAAGTGAAAGGTTATGGGTTTCAAGTACTTTAGAGGTTGCAGAAGTGAGGGCGTTGGAGCAAATTTTGTGTAATAAAGTAAGACTGCTTATGGTTCTATGGTCCTCCAAATGTCACCATTGCCCCTGGGTCTTGCCCTCCACATGTCTCCACTGCCCCTATGTGTTGCCCTGTGTTTGGTCAACATGTATATATCCCGGTTACAGTGGTGTCTTGAGTTCCTTCCACAGGCAGGCCATCTTCAGCGCTTTCTTTCCCGCGATTTTCGGCATGATCCGGCCGGTCCATTGGAGTCTCGCGTACCTTTATTTAAGAAGAAACATATATGTTCCTATTCTTTCTCATATTCCCAACTCCCTACCGTTCATGCATGTTGCGAATCCCACCTGCTTTTGGTAAATGATCGAGTACGATGGTAGACGTAGACTTGAAGTAGCATTTGACTTCTTTTTTTTTTCTTTTAGGAGTGACCTCAGGAAGTGGAAGTCGCTGTGGCTCAGGATTCTTTGAGGGTTTCGACACCTGGGTAGAGGTTGCTGCCACTCGTCCCCCTGCAAGGCTCCTCATAATCCTAAACACCCACCAGCTATGCGGTTTTTACTTGTCTAGTCCAATATATCAATCATCATCAACTCCACTCCCGATGGAGTGGGATGGAAAGCCTTTCAATTCACTCGCACGCATCCTCAACCCAGTGGCCAGCTTGTTGGAGTGGAACGGTAAGTCCCACACTTTTAGTCTGGATTCATGAAATGAAATATGAATGCACTGCATGTGTCGTAAATAGGAGATATACGGTGGTGATAGAGGCGAACCTACAGTGAACATAACAGTGATTGAGTGGAACTTATATTGAACGTCATAGTGACCGAGGGGAACCTGCCGTAAAAATGATACATTGATCGATGGGAACCTATACTGAAAATGAAAGTGATCGAGAGAAAGCAACAGTGATCATGACAGTGATTGAGGAGAACCTACAGTGATCATAAGTGATAGTGGGGAGCATGCAGTAAACATGATAGTGAATATGATTAAGTGGAAGTGATTGACATCAGGAATATATTTTTTGGCATGGATTATACATATATGAAATATACATATTT
>JAUUEG010205616.1:0-10121 GCA_032361445.1 Panulirus gracilis | reverse complement strand
TAAATAAATAAAAAATAAGATGCAGAGAGTAATGATCTAGGATAGGGATATTTCTGGTGGTACGAGCAATGATCCAGGACTGAATGCAACAGAAAAACTTTGTGTAAGACCGCCATATTCAGTATGTCATTTGCAACAAGAAAAGTTCCAGATAAATGGAAGCTTGCCAATGTAACACCGACAAGTAAAAAAAGGTAATAAGTCACTGCCTGGAAGTAATCGTCCTAGTAGACTAACATCTATAGTTGGAAAATTTATGGAAACCATCATTGGAGATAAAATTGTAAACCTTTTAGAGGACCAACACTTAATAAACAATTCTCAGCATGGTTTTTAATGAAAACACTCATGTATGATGAATCCTCTTGATTTCTTTTATGATATAATCAACATGTATGATGAGAGTAAAGCCGGTGATGTTATCCATCTAGACTTCCAAAAAACTTTTGATAACGTTCCACATCAAACATTACAAGCAAAAACTAAGGCACATGGCATTGATGGGTTTGTACTTTAGTGGATAAAAAATTGGTTAATTGACCATAAAAAAGTGATCAATGTCAAGCCTCAGAGTGGTCTGATGTAAAAAGTGGAGTGACACAAGGATCGGTCCTGGGACCAGTTCTCTTTCTCATATATATTAATGATACTGCATTGCAAGATATCAAAATTTGCTGATGATACAAAGCTGGGAAATAAATCTACAAATGAACTTGAAGGTATTCAGCTTTAGAGTGTAGAGTGACACTGTCAAACAGATGAACTAGGCTCATAAGTGGCAAATGAATTTTATGACTGATAACTGCAAAGTTTTACATAGTGGTAATACAAATGAAAAGGCAAGCTACAGTATGAATTCTGTTAAACTGCACAAGGTAAATGAGGAGAAAGACTTGGGTACAACAATCTTTGGTGACCTAAAACCAAGTAAACAATAAAGAAAAGCAAAGAAAAGAGCAAACAAAATTCCTTATTTTCACGGATTGAGCCTTCGAATTTTAGTCCAGGGAAATCACCCTTGCTCTTTACATTTCATTGGTTTCTCCACATCTTGAATGTTGTGTTCAGTTTTGCTTACACTACCTAAAAAAATACATAGAATGGAAAGAGTACAGCATCAAGCTACCAAGACAACTCCCAGACTGAGAGAAAATCTTAGAGATGAGATTAAACAATTTGAATCTATTTAACTTAGAAAAGTTATGGCTGAGAGGTGATCTAATAGAAGTACTCAGAATGATCAAAGGTTTTGATAATCTTGATCTACCAAGTTACCGAAGACTTGATTCATCTGATTTTACTCGTAGTAATGGATACAAACTAGTGAGCATACAATTTACCTTGAATGAGGGAAAGTACTTTTTCTTCAACATGATTATTAACATTTGGAATGATCTGCCAAGTAAAGAAAGTGAGAGCAGTGCTGTAAATACATTTAAGAACAGACTTGATATATACTTCATTTCAAGTCCCCATAGTCAAAATGACAATTTGCAGGTAATTCTCTTTGAGTTGCTTGTATGCCTTCTATTACCATATCATTTTGTGAGTTTCTGATAACTTTACCACAAACAGCCTCGAAAGGATCCAGCAGTCTGTTGTTGTTTGAATTCCTTTGTATTTCTTTGTATTCCATTCTAATATGGTGTGAATGGAGATGTCAGTCTAACTGGAAAAAACCAGGCTAATTGAAAAGTAAGAAATACTTATGTACACGTGAAAGTCAATGTTTCACTTTACAATGCTGGGCATTGGTTGATGATGTGTGTAATCTGAAAGGTTACATGTACTTAATTCATACCAAGAAAAGTGAGAATGTAGTCGATGGTGCTTGGCAGCTATATGACAGCTATACAAGGAAATCAAATAATCAATCTGTGACTGATTTTGAACGGCACTATCTCATTCTGCAATAACAAATGCATTAGTCAAATCTGGATATCTATGTATCTGCCTACTCTAAGAAAACATCTTTTAATGCTTACAACATTAATATCAATATTACAACTCAAATCAGTTCACTAGATAGCCAAACCTTGCTTCTATTTACCAAAAAGGAGCAAAAAAGTCCGACTCGGTGAAAAAGTCACACTTAAAACCAAGACATGCTTACTGTGCACTTATGTCCAGTGCATTTGCTTAACATTATCCAAATCCATCGGTAGTTTCTTTGAAACCATTGCTGTGAACATTCCATCCATCAAAAATCAATGAGAAAGGAGGTAATTGAAGGAGACATGCATACTATACAGTCTAGACATGTACGACATGAAGTAACCCTATTCATTTTTATAGAAGCTGATATGACATAGGTAAAAACATGCCAATTATGGCTATCTTGGATGAAAGCTAAGATCTTTCTTTTGTAACTGTTCACCGTTTCTCACCTTAGTAAGGAGGCATCTACAACAAAAAACTGGGCCTCCTCAGATGAAAAATCCTCACATGACTCCTTCCTCAGTTCCTTTTTTGGAAAGTTATAATAAAGGAAGGGAGAATTTCCAGCCCTTTTTTTTCCCCATCCCGTTTTTGTTATCTCAATTATCACCAGCTATGATAATGAGAGAGAAACAAATACAACAGGGATTAATCTGAGCACCTTAAGTGCTTATAGACTCAATTCTTAATGGTGGAGAGGCTATCAAAAGGGAGAAAGACAAAAGAAGAAAAAAATCCACAGCTTTGCTGCTTAGGGAAAAGAAGAGGTACTGTGATGGTCAATTCTCATGTGACTGGCCTCTGCACAGATACTAAGGGAATCAGTAAGCATGTACAGGTTTTAGGGGCTGGGACACATGCAGTTAAATCATGAGACAAGTATCCCTATAAACAATGATGATTTCCTCAAATCCAAACAGGATAACCTCTATTCAAACAGCCTTAATAAAGAAAAATCCAAAAATTCAAGAAAAATTACTCTGAAAACTACAGCTATGGAAACTTTGCTGGATAAGTATAGTTGTGAAAGGCAAACAGTCAGATTATACTTTGCATATGCAAAGTGGAAGGTGACTTATTGCAATCTAGTCAGTGGCCCTTTTAAAATTCAACTATAGTCCTTCTAAATATGTGCAGCACCCAAGAGATGCATGCCTGGGAATAGTTTCTATGTTTGAAAGTCAAATGCCATCTACTAGAAAAAATATACTTGATCTATTTCAGTAAGTATTACACATCTTAAGCAAGTTTAAAAACAAGATACTACAAGTAAATGAATAACTGGAATGAGTGTATCATACAGGGCCTAAGAGAGATTAATCTCTGATGATATTAAACAAACATCTTACCTGGAAGAAACCATATGCATATGTTAAGGATCCTGGTAGGTAGCTTCTATTGACAAAAGTTCCCCATGCAAAAACAACTCCAATGTGATCTTCAATCACTTCTCCTACAAACCATGGACCTGAAAACAGAAGTAAATGTAAGGACCAGATAAAGAGACAAATAAAATGGACAGTATACATCATATTAAAAAGATGACTTTTTAAAATCAATGGGTGACCTTTAAAACACTTGTACATAATCATAGATTTCCTGGGGCAGAAAAGTAACTAAGTATTCCATAAGTCTTCTCCTGTAATGCAGTGGGCAGGTACATGCAGAACTTTTGAGGAACAATATAATTTTGAGAATGAGTATGAAAGCAGCAAGTGTGGTGGTGTAAGTGAGAGATTGTAATTATGTAACCCAATATGTATGTAACAATGTCATTACTTTAACTCATACCTTATAATGATATTATCATGTCAGCTAGTTAGTGGAGTATGGCAATGATTGTGTTACCTCCCATACATCGTATATCAATTAAGTTAGTCATCGACTTGTGGCATCTCTTATTACCCACAAGTCTTCTCTTTTGATCAGCTGTTGTCCTTGTGCATCACTGTATTGTATGTTTCTTTGTATTGTACCGTGTCTTACCAGAAATAGGGACCCACTTGTCTACAAAGTGTGTTTCAGTCATCCTTCAATACCCTGACTGTATTCACACCAACATACATGGCGCAGTGAGTAGGATATGGACAAGTCACAGTGCATCTCCGTGCTGTCTCATGCTACCCATCCAGCCATCTTGTGCCCTGTGACTTTTTTAGCAGTGGATTTTATGGGATATGCACTTGCAGTGACAGTGTTTGTGCTTTTCCGAAAAAGCACTGTCAGTGCAAGTGAAGTGTAGTGCTGTGTGTATTGTGTTTCCTTCATGGCCATTATGTGGGTGCTGGGTGGCCCCTGTTTCCTGGCTGGTGGGATCACAAAGTGAGCGTCCATTCCTTATCAATTCTCGAGCAGCACTGCTGTAGCCCGAATCGCCTCTCCTCTACCCACCACGTGCACACACATACACACACTGACACAATAATTTTTTTTTTATTAACTTTTAGTGTTGCCTTGTTGATCTGTACAACCAGTTCGAGCTGCTGAGGCATTGGTTTGCATTAGAAATAAACATAGTGCACAAATATGCCTTGCGGTCAGCACCATCAGCAGCAGCAAGCTGCTTCCTCTTGCAAATCTCCAACCTCCCATGACTCCTAACACACTTCATCTCCTTGTGCCACCCATTCCCCTTCATCTCCCATCACAGACCTCATTTTGTTCATAAAGTGGATGGAACAGCAGTGCAGGGAAGATGAAATGTGAAGAAGGGAGGAAGCTCAAAGTCTTGAAGAAGACACAGCTCACTTCAAGGCTCTCTTCTCAAGACTTGTGGCACCTTGGCACAAGTTTCATCATCTCTTGCATCAACTGTTAGCCCAAGATTCATGCCTACGATGCCACTTGGCCACCCTTCCACTCCTGCGCAACCTAAAGCCTCTGCTCAACCACACCACCTCTTTCACCTGATGTTACTTACTAGAACTTCAGAGTGGAGGAGATGGATAGCCTACGCTACAATGATGGCTCTACAGAGCTAGCCACAGCAAAAACAACTCATACAGCTATGTATGTGCTTGTCTCTCGAGACTCTGTGCATCTTGGAGAATATACAGCAGGTGCCCTCACACTTCATGTCCTCTGTGGAGGCCATGCTTGACATTTTAAGAGAACACATCAAAGGCAGGAACTCATTTTGCAAACAGATGGAAGGTGAAACTTTTGATGATTTTATGAATGTCTGAAGACAGCATACAAGGAAGTCGATATCTGTAAAGGTCACCACCAGCAGTGTGAGGAAACCCAAATCAAGCAAGAGATTTTAATGGGTGTCAAGGATGAGGAGCTAGTACAATGCCTCATCTCCCTTGACACTTCCTCCTCTCTGCAGGATGTAGCGATGACATGACACTTATAGCAATGACATGACACTTCTATAAGGCAACAAGAAGCGCAACTTCAGCTGTGCAGGCTCCCCCAACAGCAGTGAGGGCCATGTCACAGTACAAAAAAGGGAAGCAGGCACACAATGCTACTACTATTTTCCCACCCAGCACCCTTCGCAACAGCAGTGGTAGGCAATCATGCCCAGCTGCCGAGGTGGTGTAAAACAGTTCTGGCAGTAAGGGCCACTGGTCTCACATGGTGCAGTGTCCTGCTAAGCACACTCAGTATAAGGGGTGCAATCGCATAGGCCATTGACATCATATAGACCATCAAGACAAGCTCAAAATAAACCCAAGGGACAGTGAAGGCAGTCTAAACAACACTCTTCCACAAGTGAGGTGTGCATACAGTCCCCTGCTTAGACACAACAGGATCCTGAACACTGCCTGAGCCATATCAGACAGATGAGCTCACCCTCGCAGCCCAGGATTCACTTCCCTCAGCCTATCAGTGCTACCATCACCCATGGTACCACGTCATCTTGCTTACTGATGATTTCCGACACTGATGCTGATGCTACTGTCATAGACCTACAACATCTACAACGTCTGGGACTTTCCCAGTACACCCTCAAACCACCCCCAAGGCTACATGCTTCACAGCCAACAGTTCTGAAATAACTCTAGCTTTAGGATCTTTCCAAGCAGATATTACCTTTGGCAAGAGGTCATGTGATGCTTAGATTGATGTGCATGATGGCATTCCAACTCCTCTGTTATCATACAAACACCACCAGGAGTTTCCTAACATCTCCAAGGACTTTAAGCCCATCCTCAAGGTGAAGCACATCAACAGGTTGCACACAGTGAGCACTGACGATCCTGCCATTGCACCACCTTCCTCTACATCACCACCACTCCTTCTCACTTCAGATGCTCGAGAATCTTTCCTGAGGGAATTCAGCAACATGCTAGCAACAAAGGACACATTATGGGCCATATCACTCAAGCCGATGATAGGCCCCCTGTGAGGATTCACCTGAGGGAAGATGCAAAACCCTTCGCCATCCATACCCCTCAGCTGATTCCCTTTGCTTTCCGTGAGTCAGTGAAACAAGCTGGACTCTATGGTTGCCTTGGGTATCATCACACCGGCTGGTGATGACCTCTTGTGGCCGTTGCCAAGAACAAAGGTAGAGTTAGAATCACCACTGACCTGTCCAAGTTAAATATCCAGGTGTCGCATCCAACGCATCCCTCTCCCACGCCCTTTGCAGCAATTTGTAAAGTAGACCCAAAGGTGCGCTTCTTCACAATCGCTGACACTTCAGATATTGCCAAGGCCCCATGAATTTCACTGCTACAGGAGACATCTTCTGTCTCCAAAGTGATATTGCTCTACAAGGTATGAGGAATTGTGTGAAAGTCATCAATGGCAATCTCTTATATGATGAGGACTACTTCATCCACCTCTGCTGCATCCATGACATGCTCTCCAAGTGCAAAAAGCTCGGGATCACTCTCAATCTTCAGTATCCTTCTGAGAAAATCAGTGCCATCAAGGACTTCACAACTCCTGCCACCCTGACTGACCTTCAGTCTTTCATGGGATTCATCAACCAATTGGCAGAATTTTCTCTGGACATTTCCGCAACTGCACAGCCACTTTGCCCCTGATGAGCCCCAAGAGGACTTTCCTTTGTACCCCATACCATGATGAGGCATTCCAGCACATGGAATAGGCCTTTGTCAAGTCTATACATCCTCACAATATTCAACCCAGCCTTACCCATCATCTAAGAGACTAATGCCTCCCGCTTGTATGGAATTAGATATGCTCTACTACAAGACCAAAGTGGGGTGACATTCCAACTTGTGTAGTGTGGCTCTAGGTTTCTGACCTACGCAGAAACACACCATGCCACCATCAAGCTCGAGCTGTTGGCTGTGGTATGGGCCATGTTGAAGAGCAGGTTTTACTTCATCAGCTTGAAACACTTCGAGTTTGTCACCAACCATTGCCTACTCACACTGGTCCTTAATCACTACTTGCTGGATGCAGATGAAAACCCTTGTCTCCAGCGCCTGAAGGAAAAACTTTCAGAATACCTCTTCTGCACAGGTAAGCAGCTCTGTATCCCAGATACTTTGTCCTGCTCTCCTGTAAGCCACACCACCCCAGAGGATGAAATGCTAAGCACAGAAACCAATGTCTCCATCAGGACCATCATTACTTTATGGGCTAAACAGCCCCTTGCCAGTCCCTAGGGTTTGAAGTTTTCACTTGATGACGGCAAGGCAGTGGAGGATCTACAGACCACAGCTCTAGATGACCCTTCCTAAATCAGGCTCATCGACTGTGTGAGAAATGGTTTCCCTCGTCACTACTACAACCTTCATAACTTACTGCTCCTGTACTGGAAACTGTGTGAGAACCTCTACTATGGTGGGAACCTCGTCCTTTATGGGGTACGTGTCATTGTACTTGCTGCCTTATGTTGCCAAGTCTTAGATCGCCTCGAAGATAGCCATCGAGGTGTGGAGGATACCAAGCAATGGGCAAGACAGGCTGTATTCTGGCCTGGCATCAACTCAGATATGGTGAACATTGCTCGTGCACGTGAGCTGTGCCAGGTATTGCAGCCCAACCAACAGCAAAAGCCCCTACTCTGTGACAACAATCCCAAAGGGCTCTTCAAGTTCATGTTTGCTGGCTTCTGCAAAGCATCAGGGAAGTATTTTCTTGTCATCATCAACCATTTTTCTGTTGGCCTGTTGTGATACCATGCAGCAACAATACTATGTCTGCCATCACTATCTGCAACTTCAGACTTTAGGTCCATGATGTAGGCATTCCTGAGTGTCCTATGACTGACAGAGGGGGCCCAGTTCACAAGTCGGGATTTTGCAGCATTCCCTGACTGTTGGGGAGTCTGACACATAGTGTCACTGCCACATTACCTGCAGTCTAATGTCTACGTTGCGGCTGCTGTTAAGTCTGTGAAGCACCTCATCCTGGAAGTGACTGCAAGAATTTCAACCAGGGACTGCTAGAACTTCGCAACACCCCGAATCATGCTGGGCACTCCCCAGAACAGGTCTTATATAATTGCCCCCTTCACTCTTGGATCCCTGCTCACTCCCAGTCCTTCTCAAAGGAGTGACAGGTCAAGACCAAAATATGTGACTGCTGAGCTGCTGAGCGTGCTCAGGATGCCGCAGCCTGCTACGATGAGTACACCCGTCCCATTCTCGGGTTGGGTGTGGCAAGTAAGTTCACATCCAGGATCCGACCTCTCTTTGTTGGAACAAATTGAGAACTGTCATGGGCATCAGCAGGTCATAGGACAACCAGATGCAGTTACCTAGTGGTCATGTGTGGTGGAGAAACTGCCATTTCCTTCATCCAGTGTGGTGTCCCACAGATGGCCCCCTTACCATGCATGAGTCCTCTATCCTCCCCAGTGAACCAGTGCCTCACCACTCACAGTGGCTTAAGAACAAGAACTTAAGAACAAGAAATCTGCTCAAAACATTGCTATGAGGGTATAAGGGGGAGGGAGGTGTAAGAGGTTGTAATACTTTATAATAATATTATCATGTCAGCTAGTTAGCAGCATATGGCAATGACTGCGTTACATCCCATATAATGTATATTAATTTAGTCAGCCACTGACTTGTGGCATCTCTCATTACCCATGTCTTCTGTTTTGACAGGCTGTTCTCCTTGTGCATTGTTGTACTATGTGTTCCCATGTATTCTATTGTGTCTTACCAAAAGTATGGACCTACTTGCCGACAAAGTGTGTTTCAGTCACCCTTCAGTACCCTGACTGTACTCACACCAACATAAAGTGTAAATATAGCAGATGACTGAAATCATCACTAGGGGTGAAAATGCTTCATACACAGCAATATTTCCAAGGAGGAACTAAGGCCAATCAATCCACTTTCTATTCAATTATCTCTATGGTAATAATGATTCCACCTACCAACAGGCATGTAAACTGCAGTTACAATAAGTGGCCAAAAGAGTCTATCAACAGACACTAAGACCCATAACTTGCGCAGCCAAGTATTACAGATCTTCCATCTTGGACGTGGACGGATCATGCGCCGTTCTGAAAAGCAATGATACAAAAACAATTATATAATCCAAATTGTGCATAAATATGGGCAGACAGAGGAGTAACTATGAAAATAGAATCACAAAGGATGCAAGCAAAATCCTTTTCTATATGTTATCTAAACATGTTTGAGAGATGAAAAATTCTACCTTACCCAGTACTAAGTGGTGAATGTAACGCAGGATACACAGTGGAATTACACAGATGCATACCATAATGCCAAACAGGAACTGGAACTGAGGTGGAAAAATACACATTAATGCTATATGGAATATAATGTCTTGTAAACTATAGTTAATGAGCTGAAAAAGAAAAAAATAATGATCATAAGCAACTTCTCTCTGTATCTAGATGGTTCTTCTGCTGGATGTGAAGCAAGAAGGCTACAAAGCTATTCTAAGTGGTATCACAAAAGCAAGACAAACTACTCTCTACAAATGGCTGTCCAGGTTTAACCATTCAGAAATTGATCTGAAATGAATATCAGTCACCCCAAACCCCAACTACTGTGCCAACCCTACTTTAAACCCAACAATCTACTTGGTTCCAGTTCTGATGTGATTCTAGAAATCAAAGGTGAACATTTCATTCACCTCAAACATATACTCCCTATACACCACCTTCACATTTTAACATCTATAAATAAGAACAGGAGTGCATTATTACGTGACAGCTGGAGACTGAGTGTGAACAAATGGGGCCTTGTTTGTCTTTCCTAGCGCTACCTCGC
>JAUUEG010205284.1:0-10122 GCA_032361445.1 Panulirus gracilis | reverse complement strand
AAAACTACATTCTTTGATATCTACATTATTTAACATCAGGATCCCCTTTCTAGGGGCTCCTGCAGCTTCAAGGCTGCACTACAATCAAAAGCAGGGAAAGGATGGACTCCTTTGGAGTGAGAAGCTCTTTGATAAGATTTTTCTCCAATGATACAATCTTGCTGAGGGTTACTTTTCACTTATGGCATAACCACAAGCAGGTGGAGTCCGGTAGTGCCTTGTCTTGTTGTTAATCACTAAATTCAAACTGTTAGGAAGAAAGTCTAAAATTCACTCATTAGAATTTTAACACCTATGTATGATGAATCATACCTCCCATGTTGAGGAGTGAAGTTGGTTAGGACCTTTATAAAAGAAAAATACAGTATAATCTGGTATCCATTAAGAACATCAGCACAAAATCTATTTGGTAACCATGATCAGACCTCATGTTTTAAAGTATCACAGCTGTTAAACATTTATAATAAAATGGTTTAGTAAATTTAAATCTTGATATTCTTTTTGTTTCATCCATGTGTCACTGGGCAGTGGAAAAATTTTGCTCAATAGGCAGGATCTGTGTACTGAAGTCTGCTTACACTTGTAGAAAATCTGGACGTTTCCCCCCTTTTTTTAATACTACCTCTTAATCCAGTTTAGTACTATAGTACTGAATTCATCTGTAGTATGCAGGTTTTATTAGGATACTGTAAGAGTTATGAGTCATGTGGACTTTAAAAGTTCCCCTGTATTTACTTGACTGATGATTGTGCCTTGTAAATCTGCATTTCTTCCAGTACAATTACTGACACCTTCTGTGAAGGTGGAATACATTGTAGTCTACCCAGGCACTGGCTGTACCATGTACTGTACAGCGGATTGGATTGATCCGAACATTGTTACATAAAAAAATAGTGCATTATTCAAATACCTCTGCAACTAACATTTTGTTCAGCTACCAGACATACTAGCAAGAGATCCAAGCTTGTAAAGTTGGTGGATTTTAATAATTTATGAAATTTGTCACCTGTAAATGTTGTCAGAGAATAAATTTATTCTATGTTTTGAATATGCTGTTTTTGTGAAAATCTTTCTAAGAGCAGAGATACCACACTCCTGTTGAATCCCAATATCAGTAATATTTAACATTTTAATGGATATTGCATGGATGTTCAAGGTCTATCCTCATCCCATTATATATAGTTCTCTTTTATAAAACTTCCCATTATGTGTATTCTGAAAGATGAAGTTTAAAACTCTAGGTATATACTCATTCCACTTTAGATTCGCATCATGAATATTTTCTGTTTTTTGACAATAAAATGTTACATGCTTCTTTTACTTTTCAGTCCAGTAAAGAAAAGATATGTGAAACCTTTTCATCTATGAAGAAATAATTTCATTCTAAAAATAATCTCAATTTCAAAACTATAACCTGTAAAACTAAGAAATTTGAACATCATTAATTTTCTATATTGCATATTTCGTAAATAATAAAATAAGTGATTAAGAGATCAATAGTTTAAAACGAAAGGTACACCAAAATGTATCACAATGGAGGAGTGTTTGATATTCACATTCTTCCTCCTCCATCCTCTACTGACATTGCTACACTTCTTTGTTAATCACCATTACAATGCTCTTTACAGAGTACCACTTCTCTCAATCACTGCCAGCTTTTCATCATAATGCCTTCTTTGCATTTTCTACTGTAAATGGCAAATTTGATGACATTATACTCATCTAGGCAACTGGGGAGGATGGAGTGGCAGTTGACTTTCTCAAGATGGGGAAACAGTGTTGACTGGTATTCCAAACATTCTTGTCTAGAGCCCACACCTTGTATTGATGCAATGCTATACCTTCAAATATGCTCTTCTTTGCCATCCCAGATAGTGACTTCTCCTCATATTACTTAATGATCCCAAGACTCACCCTATGACTCACTTCAACTTCTATGGTTAATTCACTGTCATATCCACTCCCAGATGTATAAAACACTTTTCTTTCTCCAGGTCTTCTCTAACCAAACTCAAAACCCAACTAGCCTCTCTTTGCACTACTTAACCTCATAACATTGCTTTTATTCAAGTTACTTTCAGCCTTATCCTTTCACATAATTCCCCAAACTCAAAAACTACCTTCTGCAGTTTCTCACTTGAAACTGCCTGCAGTAGTCTTCACCAAACAGCCCATCCCCCTCCCAATCCCAAAAGAATGCTGATTGACCTGTTTCTACAACCTTCACATTAGCTTACTTCATCACCTCATCCATAAACAGATTATGCAGCCATGATGAAATCACATACCCCTGCCAGTGACCCAACTTTATCAGGAACCATTCGCCCTTGTCTCTACTTACTAACACACACCTTCCAGTCTTGATGAAAACCTCACTTCTAATAGCTTTCCTCTTTCACAATATATTCATAACTTTCATAGAACAACAACATCAGCCCTAACATATTCTTTCCCCAGACCAATATATGCCACATATAGATCCTTCTGTATTCCTACCCAGTCTGATGCTCTGTGCATGCCACAGGTTTCTTAATCACACTCGAATACAACTGACCAGGTACATTCAACAAACTTATACCTCTTTAATTCAAAGTCACTTTTTTCCATCTTGCCTTTATATGATGGCACGCTACAGGCATTTTGCCAATCATCAGGTACCTCAGCACAGTCCATACATTCATTGAAAATCCTAACTGACCAATCAACATCTTTTTAAGAAATTCAACTGCAATCCCAAACACTTCAGTCACCTTGTCTCATTTTATCTTACACAAGTTTTTCACTACCCCTCTCTTTTCACCAAACCACTTGCATAACTCTCACTTCACATAATTCCTGACCTAGATATCTCACATTTGACACCCTATTATGAAACTCATTCACACATTCAACAGTCGTTCAAAGTACTCACTCCATCTCCTCTTCACCCAATCTCTGCCTGCTACCACTTCTCATTTGCCCCATTACAGGTGTTCCCATTTGTTTTCTCTCACTATCAACCTCCTACCAAAAACATTATCTTATTCTCCATAAAGTCTGCTCTCCAGCTCTCATTTGCTCTATGACTGAGCCCCTGCACCTTCCTCTTGGCCTCCTACAACTCCGTCTTGAACATCTCAATCACTCACAACTTTTCTATAACACCCAAACATTTCTCTTTTCTATTTCAATCACAACTGAACTTCATCATTCCACCACTCACTACCCTCTCTCCTGTCCACCTTCTAGCTGCATGCTACACACTTCACTCAAACATGTTAGCACAGCTTTTCTAAATACTCCCTTAGCTTCATTTACTCTCACCTTTTGCCCATCTACGCTCAATCTCTCCTGGTATCTCTTCACCTCTTTTACAAGCTCACTCACTTTCACCACTCTTTTCCCACCTGTTTAATTTCTTTTCTGAAAGCCTCTAGAAACCTTCACCTTAGCCTCCACCAGGTATTCATCAGCTGCCACTCTCAGCATATTCACATCCAAGATTTTCTCCTTTGCACACCTAGCAATTAGTACATAATCCAAGAACACTTACTTACCATCTACCCTATCTTTTTAAAATTTATCTGGTGTTTCCAATTGTCAGCCGTTTTTCAGCACACACCTCAACAAGCAGTGAAATTAGTAATTTCACTCACATCACAGACTCCATGCCCTCTAGTCATACCCTCAACTACCACATTACCCAATCTTGCATTCAAATCACCCTACACTATTACCCTAACTCTCATCCCAAACTGCTGCTACACTCACTCAGTTCCTTCCAAAACATTTTCCTCTCCTCCCATTCTTACTTTCAGGTGCATATTCTTGCCCTGATTAGAGTGCAGCCTTAATTGTAAGTGTTGTGGGCCATCAGCAGACTCTGTCTGCAAGAAGTAACATCACATCAGTGAAGTTACTCTGGTAGGCTATTTCATCATCAATGCAACCTGAAAACTGTGGGAACCCCTTAAAAGGGGTCTTGGTGTTGCATACTGGGTTAACTGAATAAAGTGTCGCATAAGAAATCTAAAAGAACATGAAAAGATTTGTGTAAGCAGGTTCTACTTCCACTACCCAACTGTATATTGGAAAAAGATGAACTGTAGTATACAATACACATACAAAAAGATAGAAAAAAGGCTGTGAGGTTGTTGTTTCACTTTCACCTGCAAACCCCAACCTCTCAACTCTACCCTGTAATGTTTGATGATACAATACTAATTATATATGACATGACGATAGAAATATTTAGCCTTTCTGGGATACTGCATTACATGGTGTTTACAAGTTCTCACCTTACAAAGTATGTGGCGATGAATCTTAAAATTTCTTGAAGTAAGTTCCTGACTGTAAGGTTTAACTACACTATAACCTGCTAAATGGCACTATCAAGGAAAGATTTTGCCATCTGGATGGTGATGAGGCTTGACAATCCCTTACACACTGTTTGTGGGCTTGTGGCAAACCTGTTACATAATACAGATTTAGGTCAGTACATCTCTATATAAAGATTTGTCAAAATGAAATCATCTTGCACTAACATTCTCCATTGCTCTGTTAGTTTGACTTTGTCTCATTCTGTTAATATAATAAACATATATTTCTGTGTGAAAGCAAAGACTCAGGCAGCATTATTTTCTGTAATGAGCTGGATTTATAAAATAGTTCACATTAACCAAAACATTTCCCAAGTATCTTCATTTTAGTTTAATGCTGATAAAGGAGATAACAAACCTACCTAGACATAGGCAAAAAAATCCAGGGAATCTATCATCTTATTTATTTAAAGGAATTTGCTAAAAAATATAACAAAGAAATATATGAAACTCTTTAGTACTCATACGGAATCCTTTCTTAATTTCAATGATTTCATGTCTACTCAGTGTTACACATCATAATTTGCAATATACACCAAATGACTAGTAAAGGTGAGCTATATAAAAGGGCAGCATTTGATCTTGTCAATACTGTCATAGTAATGGCCTAAGCATGCCTACTTATTAAACAATAGTGGCCTTAAATTGTGAAAAATGAAAGTCACTGGATAATTGCAAAATCCAAATGAGGAAGTTTGGGACAGCAAGTTTGTGTTCACGTCTTAGGGACTATTTAGGCTGCGTGATAAAACATGGATAGCAGAGCATGCAAATAAAAAAAACCATTCTCAGTTGAAAACACAATCACACTAAGCACCAGAGCATTTGACATTAAAAGATTCTTTAGTTTATGTTATGTTGACAATGGTATTTTTGTCATTTGCCTTTTGGCCCACCTTTAATAATGATCTGGTGTAAAGGACCTAATTCAATTCCTTGCATATATGCAGAGTCAGGCATGGCTCTATAAAAACTTTTATCCCCTTGCTTAGGAGGTTGCCATATCATTGAAGAGAAATCATCGATTTCTGTATAAGAATTTACCCAGGATGTAAAAATATCTGGCCTTACACTAATCATGAGAAAATTTAAAAATTACAACCAATATTCTTCCTCTATACACTGGTAAACTATTATCAATAAGATAATTCATATCTTAAATATATGTATCAAGAAGTATTCTGAACTGATGTTACACCTTTTTCTCAGCATAAGTGACAACTCCTCGCTGGATCATGTCAGGAATCTCAACAGCTAGCCATGGCCCCAACTGTTAAAATAAGGACCACATTAATAACAATAAAGAGGAAACAGAATACCATGTGTTTCACAAAAAAATATGAAATAATGCATCATGGGAAAAGTTTAAACACAAACCTAAGCAAACAATTGTTCAACACAATTTTGTGCTATGTAAGGATTCATCTTCACATACAATAAATTTACTTAGTTCAGGGCCTGTCATGGTGAAGAAACCAGTTCTCACAATACCACAGAAAATAACACCTAAGGCTTAAAAAGAACTTGAAGTTCAAATTACAATAAAGATGTTTTAAGGTCATAACCAGTAGCAAGCACTGAAGCCTACACATCATACTCTTCAAAGATATCATTCTAATCACAATAAAATATCAACTACTGCTATTAGACATGGGATGAAACTTGAAAGGTTTATGCAACTAATGAATCCCAAAACTAAGAAGCTTCTATATACATAAAACGTGTTAAACTTGCACTGACTGCAAAATGTGGGATTTATCATACCCAAAGGTTACTGAAGTTGTACTCTGAGGCTTTTGAATATCAGGAAAAATACTCAGAATCTGACCTAAAAAAATGATATTATATCACCTTCCTTCAGTCTTTAGATAAAAATAAATGATCATTCCCCATGTCTACAAAACTAACATCTGAACTTAGAAACACACTGGTCTAGTTGTCTAATTTGCCATCTACCTATCTTGATACTACTTGTAAAAATATGAGCAATTATCAGGGAAGGTGGGTTGGTCAATGTTTATGCAAGGTAATTCATTTCCTAACAATTTATCTGCTTATGTAAAACCTTCAATTCCCTTCCAACTAGCATGAGATGGACCAGATACACACAAGCACATCTTGTGGAAATTAAGTATGCAGAACTGGTGTTCCTTGTCGTAACCCTATACGCTTGCAGAAGAGTCAGGGTGCATAATACCTTGTCATTAATGAATGATGAGTCCCAAATGATTAAGTGTTCATGAATCAGGTTCCTGCTCAGTTCAGGAGTCTGGCTTTCTGACTGACAGGTACTATTAATGCTTCCTTTCTCCTAAACAGGATATAGGCATATGTCTATGCAACTCATACATAAGTAAAATAAAAATCATTTGCCTCCCAATGTATATATCAAAATAAACAACTACTTACTCCGAGTGCCATAGCATGAGCAATGACAAATCTAGGGACATTACGTGCCCATAGTGGTTTGAAATGATCTGTAAGGCAAATACGACCACCTCGGTACATCTTGGCTGTTTTTCCATCTAAATCAGGTAATGCAATCTCAGGAGATGTAGCTGGGTATGTTACTGGAACCTGTGATTGAATATAACAGCGTAAATATTAAAATCATCTTAAGTGTAATCCATAAACTTCAAAAAAAAATTATAGCAATGAAAACCTGCCCCTAAAATTCAATTTTGAAGGCTAAAACCTCCTCAAAATATAAATCGACAAAAGAAAATTATTAACAACTATTTTAAACCTGATTACTGGAGAGTTTTTGTTAGCTACATATTGTAAAGTCCTCATAAATGAATATTCTGTCATTCAAGGTAAATCTTGAATAATTCACAAAGTAAAACCTCCCCTATCTCACCTTCAGATAATTGGAATTTACCAACAACTAAGAGTAGTTCCTGCAGTGCTCTGCTCTAATTTTAGAGCAAATCATATGATGGCTAATGAGCAGCAGAATGTCCGATTCATTTGCTTCCCCAGTCAAATTCTGTCTTCTCTATGTTGAATCATCACTCAGGGTGTATAAAATGTTTTACAGCATTATGGCAAAAATTCACGGCAGTGCTGAAAACCACTTTAGTCCTTCTGGTGCTATGGGCATCATTCTTTTCTTACATAGCAGGATGTTAAGAGCATCAGTCTACCCACCCAATGCCTTGACCAAAGTTGAATTCCATGTGCACTGTAAGCTCTATCAGCTGGTCATATATGGCAACTTAACCAAAGGATAAGTCATTAGTACAGCTTGAAGGCTTCAGTCACCCTCCAGTAAATATGGGGAATACTTGCTTATCTTTTTCCAATACTCCAACAGTTATGGAAGTGAATGTAATTCAGAATTAATGCTGCTGCACTGTTATGTAAAATTCTTTTGCATGCATTTTCATATATCTTAGCATATATATCAATAATGGCAAATACTCATCTGTCTCAGGACCATCAATGCCTCAGGTCATGGGAATGGATACAGTAAAATGCACTCAGTACCAAATAAAAGGGTAAAAATAATCAGAAAAAGTTATACTTTGGACTACCCTATGCCTTTTCCACAAGTTATATTTCCTTCAATCACCTGAGCAGAAATTTTTTTTTTCAGCTTAGATTAAGTGCAAGCAATAAACCATGATCAAAATAGTGAAATGATCCAATGTTAGGTCACCACTTACATCAAACTCGATGTCAAATTCATACTTGAGTAAATCTTGAATATACCAGCACTTTCCAAACCATCTTGTCCCTTCCTTATTGCTTTCCAACCTAAACCAATCATTGTCAGCTTCCTTGTTGTTTTGAACATACTGTAATAAGAAAACCAGGTGTAACAGAACAATAAACTTAAGACAATAAGATCTATCTTCTAAGTTCCAAACACTGAAATAATAATCATAAGATGTGAGGACGAAAAATGGAATAAGATAAAAGGAAAGTGTCAGTACTAGATGGTAAGCAGAAAGGTAAAAGAAAAAAAAAACATGTTTCAAGGTGTGAAGAGGGAAATCAGAGGAATTGGGTGCCTATTCACTGTAATCAAAAGAGATGCTATGATGGAATAGTAGAATAAGATAGCTACATGAAAGGCACTACTGTACATGAATTTCATTTTAGTCTTTATTACAACTATATTTTCATAAAAACTTTGTATATCTCAACAGTTTACCTACAACCACAACTATATTATCTTATATACAGCATCCTACTGGTTCATACCTTGATAAGTGCTTGGTACTCTTCCTTGAGGCGTGCCACCCATGCCTCCTTGTCACGAGGGCCTGCCTTTGTCCTTAATAAAGGTATGGAACTTAAGGTTTTGCGGGTTGCATCATCCACCATCCTGATGAGGGCTGAAATTTTTGAGGAAAATTAAACAAGGTTAAAACTCTAAGTCTTCCTTAATCTTTTAAATTCAAGTTTATGCCAAAAGGGTCGTAAGACAAATGTACATTGGGGTATACTACAATAGTATACCTTCTCGCTTTCAAAAGTCTCTTAATATCCACATGACCAACCATGGGAACTAAATCATTTCTGGGCTGGTCTTACTGAAACTTATGTATCTTGTTTATCCATACCCAGAAAATATGCATGAGGGTGAGTGATGATAATCCTTGAACCACTTGAAATCCATACATGTGACAAGCAAAATATCAAGTTTATGGTGGTCATTCAAGGTCAATCATCTTTCTTATGCAGACATTAATGGCTGTCATTATCAGTAGCATGTGAAACTAAATTACAGCAAATGATCCACTTTTTAACTGTCATCCAGAATGACATGGTAAGATGATGATGTAAATATTCGCCATATATAGAGAGAAAAGCACATAAAAAATCATGTTATATAAGTAAATGCAAAAATATTACCTATAAGATGCGACTTTTTGCTTGATACATATCACCTTTACTTAAACAAGAATGTTTAAGCAATGGTCAAAATTCACAAAAACATGAATTTCAACATCACTACCTGCAGTAGGTTGTTGTCGAGCCCTTTTCCGTCTATACCTGAAGTACTGGGAAGTGGGATAAAACCATCTAATCATTCCAACCTAACCCTAAACAGAAGGCACCTTTCCCGAGCTAAGCACACCTTAAGAAAAATGATCATGAAAAATCAATTACTGCAATAGTAAAATGGTGCAAGAAAAGTAAACAAAGTAGGCAACAATGAGTATGATCTATCGGTGAAGATATAACTCGAGTGTCGGCAGAATAACCAGTCCACAATATACCATTATTCTTATCCTACATCACTGACCGACTTTAATTCCCCTTGACAATCAATAACATCAGATGAGCTTCCCAGAGTTTCCGTTGAACGAAATGATCATCACGGTAATGAAGTAAAAACTGACGACAATGTTGCAGCCCATGCACACATCTTATATAACTTCATAATCCGAAATATTTAAGAATAAAAACAAGAACTTTAGTTGTAAATTTCTTATAAATCATTGAGAGACGAAATACTTCTTAGTTCTGTATGTTTTCTCTCACTTTAAACTTACCAGCTGTCAACGTAATGCTTTTGGGACGTGAGCTTCGAGTCTGCTGACCATCAGCTGTGTTGACAACTGGTTGGTGAGTAAGACGGGAAACTTTCTACTGTGCAAGGCAGCGGTATGTGCTGCCATCTAGTAATAGAGTATTAAACTAAAGAAAGAATGGATGATGATGCGAGAGAATTCAAGGGTAACATTTTATTTATTTATTCATGTTCACGCATGGACCAATTTCTATGAAAGACTCATGGTGCAACCCAGGA
>JAUUEG010205174.1:0-10122 GCA_032361445.1 Panulirus gracilis | reverse complement strand
TGTTTCTCAAACCTGCTCCTCATATTATTTTGTCGCATAGGTAGAGAGTCTATCTGTGACAACAGTTCATCGTTGTTGTCTCTTAAATGTTGGTTTTCTGCAGAAACACGCTCCAGACGGTCCAAAAGTCTGCGGTATTCTTCTTCTCTTGGGCTCATAGACTCATATTCTGCAACCTGTGAAATACCAGACAGGTTACTTCCGACCACATAATCAATCTTGCAGATATGAAAAGCAAATTTTTTTCCTTTTGTATCAAACAGCCAATTTTAGGTATTGGCTATTCTTTTATAAAACTGGATTTTCAATATTCAAATACAATGAATCCATAATGCATTTCTCAACCCTTCAAAAAAATAAATATAAGAAACCTATGATACTACATTATCCTATCCATCCTGCATGATTTTCTTCCTAAAACTCACACTAACATCAGTAAATGATAGTAAATTAGTTTTTATTTATAGGTATCATACATAATTGCTGTTTCTTGCATCACCAAGGTAGTGCCAGGAAAGAGATGAAGAATGGCCCAGCCCTCATATACACGTATATACACATAAATGCCCATATACGCACATTTCATTTTCAACACATCAACTCTCCTCTGTACAACCCTATTTATAGCCCATGCCTCGCAACCATATAATACTGTTGGAACTACTGTTCCTTCAAACATTACCATTTTTGCTCTCAGAAATAACGTTCTCTCTTTCCACACATTCTTCATCATTCCCAGAACATTCACCCCTCCCCCATCCAATGACTCACTTCAACTTCCATGGTTCCATTCACTGCCAAGTCCACTCCCATATATCTAAAACACTTCACTTCCTCCAATTTTTCTTAATTCAAACTTACATCCCAATTAACTTGTCCTTCAACCCTGCTGAACTTAATAACCTTGCTCTTATTCACATTCACTCTTAAAATATTACTGACAATCATAATGTTTACAAGGTTCACGCATTTATCCATCATCAATATCTGCTACAGTCTTCACTTAATGTTTTTTGGTTAATTAAAACAACCCTATTCCCATGGTCCAATCAAAATTTTTTCCTCTTTTAACATTTGATCCCCTAAATGGCACTTCTGTACTATTTCTCTTCACCCACCTTATTTCGAAGAGTTTGCATGTCTGCTACTTGTCTTTCCATCTGAGCTAACTGCTTCTCTGCCTCTTGCAGCTTCTCACTCATCTCCAAATTTTCAGCCTCTAGACGTTTTACATCCTAAAATAATAGGAAAATCTTAGCAGGCTACAAATCCATAAAAAATCTCTATATTTACACAAGTGCAGATGGAAGGGGAATAGGAAATGGTAAGTGCATACAATGAGATTGTTAGATGTGAATTACAAAAAAATTTCATCTGAAATCTAGTTTTTGGTAATACTTACAAGTGAGGCACCTTTCCATCACCTACTTGTTAGAGTGTAAAGATTCCTTAAAACTAACATTCCAAAAATAATTATACACATTGGCAACATATCAGCAAATGGAAATGGAGCTCTATAAATCACTTGAAAATGCAATAGCATCCTATCAACATTTTGTAGCTTCCCATTATAGGCTTACAAGAATACAAATAGACTTTATATCAACTGAAATTTTGTCTATGAGGAACAGGAGGTATTCTGGGAAGAAGCACTTACATGTGCAAGAGAAGTGAGTGGTATGTGGGAGGAAGGCATGTGAGAAAGGGTAAAGAATTATGGGATGAGGAAGTTAAGTCGCTAGAGAGAAAGAAAGAAGTGTATGGGTATTACTTGCATTCAAGGAGTGTGACTGATCGGGAGATGTAAAAGAGAAAGCAACAGGAGGTAAAGAGAAAGGTGCAGGCACTGAAAAAAGGGCAAACGAGAGCTGAGATTACAAGTAATGGCAAACTTCACGGAAATAATCATGGGGTTGATCAAGTGGATAAAGGCATTCATGTTCTGTGAGATTATTTGAGAACTGGGGTCCCTAACCCAACAGACTGGCAAAGAGCACAAATACCTAATTCTTTGAGAGTTGCTATCTTAATACATGGTAACTATTTCCAGTCCCCTAAACTTGCATGTGTCATTCTAGATGATGAACTAAGCCCTACAGAATACATCAGCACCACCATCAACCCTTCAAGTACCATCTGTACATTCTCTGTAGACTCTAGACATATGAATTACATTCTTCCTAAAATAATTCATACCTCCTCAATCTGTCTTCCTCTATGTCCATCACGAAAGGGCAAAAAGTAAAGGTGCAGGAAGGGGCAAGCAACATAATCCTCAGTCCCTCTTAAACCACCTACTAAAAGGTCTTAAACACAGCGGTCCTCCCTATTCTCTCCAACCATCTTCTGGATCTCATTCAACAGTTTAAGAAGCTATTGCATCATCCTCACCAAAATCATCTGCCCTTAGAGATCCCTCATCCCACGCTGGAACTTAGCACCATAATGGCATCAAGCCTATCTGAGCTCACAAAGACCACTACAAGAACAACCCGGTTTATATCACTGTGAATCACTCTAAATAAACCTTAAAGTACATGACATGTATACAGTTAAATAAAAAAATCACATTAATTTTCCCTAATGAATTGATGGACTGACATGCAAGAGAAAAAGAAAATAAGAGAGATTTAGAACTGGTCTGGTTGAGTACTGTAAGTGGGACCAGGGAACTTGGCTGACATATATGGAAACTCAAAATAAGAGAAGACATAAGGATTTGTTTGTTGATTTCTCTTGAACCTGGTATCAAATTCAAGTTTTATCTTTTACAAAGGCATAACAGTTGTGAAAAACATCGATGTATTAAAAAACATACAGGTACCAAACTGTCATCTGGATTCCAGAAAATCAGAAGTTTCCTTGCTAGAAATCCGGATATTTTTGAAACTGGCTAGTTTTGAATGTGGTGGGCTTCGTAAATCAAACAGAACCTGCTTCCGAAGGTTATTAATCTGTATCTCTTCAATACAATTTTGTTCTTTATTTCTCACTGCATATTCTATATTCTATGTATATTTTATGCTGTGTTCTAGAAAACCAGAAAATCCTGAAATCCGAGTTGCCTCCGGTCCCAAGCTTTCCGGATAAATGGTTTGGTACCTGTACCACTACTTACACTAAAAGAAGAGTGGAAGGAGGGAGTGTGGCCAGTACATTTGGGGAAATTCTACCTCAACACAAAATAAAAAGGAAGGACGTGGAGGACATTCAACTCTTTATTTCTTACACAGATAAAGCACTGATGGTGGTGAATAACACTAAATGTTACACATCATAATGATCCTTTATAGTCAAAACATGTTTGGCAGTTCTTTACTTTAACTAGCTACCAAGTCCTCCTCTGTCCCAGAATTACAGTGAGAATAAATTATGCACAGTTATATAATCTCCTAGCGTGAAGGTGATGAGGACTCAGGTGGAGGGGTCCCAAGCTGGTCTTCCTCTCCCATATTCCCACTACAATCAGTTTCTGAGCCACTTATTTTTTTCACATTTCAATTGTTAGTCTTCTTTGCATCCCTCACCATCTGAAAAATATTATGAGCATTTGTCCTCATCATCTAGGTCATCAAATAATCCAAAGACTCACGGTAAGTATGACACGAGAGGTTGACAAAAGTGTAAATACAATGACGAGAAGCAATAAAAGACATTGATCGATCTATCAATCTATATCTCTGATGCTTGCTCCCTCTGGAAACTCCCATCAAGGGGGTGCCTACTTATCCCTGTCCTTTCATGCCTCCCTCACATACACCATTCCATGCATTCTTCCACCATTTCTCTTCCTCTAGTACTTTCCCATTCTATTTCCTCATGTCATAGTTAGTCTTCTACTCACATCTACCTCTTTAATTGCACAATCATAAACTCTCCTTGTGAACATTCTTTCAACATGCCTAAGCCACCTCAAAATATGTTTCACCTACTTTACCACTTCAAAATCAACTTCCTTTGCATTCCTGCCATACCAAATCTCTCATACACCCCCTCATCATTTCTTTCTTCATTCCACGTGCTCCTCTCAAATTGCTTATTTCCACAGCTTGGATTCTTGACCTCTGTAACCCATTCCATGTCTATGCTTCAACTGTAGAGCTCAGGGTTGGCAGGACTATGATGTTCGTTAATCCTTTCCTCACTTCTAAAAATACACTTCTACCCCTCATTATCATATCAAGGGACCCAATGATTATTCTACCCTGAACTGCTCTCTCCTTTATCTCTCCTTCTATATCACCAAACTTATCCAAGATAGCTTCTAAATACTTTATGTCACCTCTTCCAGTCTTTCTCCCTTCCATATCTATAACAGTTTAGCACTCTCCTCTCTCACACTAAAGGCCTTTGCAAAAACTATACTTTCACTCTCTTTCCTTTCAAACACCATTACTTTACTTCTACTCACATTTACCTACAATTGCCTTTGCTTTCACACATCATAAAACACACTTACAACATTCTGCAACTCCTCTCCACTCTCAGCTAATAATACAGTATCATCCACATAAAGACATGTCACTTGCCATCCTACCTCATCACCACACTCCATCTCTGCATCCCTATCCCTAGTTTAGCTTTGACCTCTCTTATCCTTCCATCCATATTAAACAGCCACAGTGACATCACACAGCCCTGCCTCACACTACCGTATATACCAAAACTTGCACTCAACTCTCTATCAACTCCTACATATGCATCTGCATGCTCCTCTACAGAAGGTTTTAACACCACCCAACAGTTGTCCCCTCAACTCCAGTCCATAAAAGCGCATGTATCTTCTTACCTTTCACTAGATAATTTTTACATAGTCATTCTCACAGCAAAACTCTGATCCACACATCCCTACCTTTATTAAAACCCCCTTGCTCCTCACTAATTTGGCATTCAATCACTTCCATCAATCTTATCAATCAAAACTATTCCATACACTTTTACTGGTATACTTAACAGCCTTACTTCCCTACAATTTACATAAAAAATTTCTGAACATCTTTTACTTTAAGGAACAATAACAGCTTTCACCCAATCCTTAGGCACAACCTTCTGCTTCCATGCTAGATTACATATAAAAAACATCCACTTTATCACACTTTTTCCTCCATACTACAACATTTCAGCTGCAATCTCAGAGAGCAGAATTTTTCCTGTGCCTTCAAAGAGGCCTCTAGAGGAGGATAATGGTATATTAAGCCATGTGGATAGTTAACCCTTACATGGCAGCCCACCTGAATGGATGATCTCTTGGGAAATTGGCACACATCAATTAATGTTTTAATTTTCTGTGCCTGTTTAAATACCCAGCTGACTTACTGTATCACTAGCAGCCTATACAGGCCTCGTCCATCACTGTGGAGCCACAAAAAAAAAAAGTGTGCTCTCAGTACACCTACAACCACATTATAAGTTTTCAGCCATGGACGTTCAAACTTTAAATTCTGTAATTCTAAAAATTAGCCTCCACAACATGCAAGAAAGCAAGGTATTTGATCAATTTCTTAAGAATATCTCTCATTCAAACAGATAGTCTTGTATCATGAAAAAGCCAAAATTTCAAACTTCAATATCAACCCAGTTTGCATCAATGACTGGTAAAGAAGACTTACAGCATAAAGTGAGGACAATTTCGCTTTTAATCTTGATTCTTCTTGTTGCAGTTGGCCATTTTGTGCTTGTATTTCCCTCGTTACAACAGATATCTGTTCTTGTGTTGATTCCCGCTCATGAGTCACAGCCTCTTGCAACTCTCTCAGCTGATCACGATACTGTCTTTCTAATTCTCTGTGATAAAGAAAAGTCAAAATAACTTTCCAGACACACACATAGTAATATAACAGTCTTGGAGACCTAAAAATATCAACGAGAAAAAGGAGTACTAACACATGACTACACAAAAACAAACTCTTTTCGAATTCACCTACACCTCCCACAGATAGCATTCCTTTCTATCCACCACAAAATAGATACTACTGAAAAAGACAGAAAAGGGCATGCAAGATCATCCTCAGTCCTTATTAAATTGCATATCACAAGTCACTAAATATATTGGCCCTTTCGATTCCCTTCAATCATCACCAGGGTATTTTCAAACAATTCAGGAAGATACTGCACCATCCCCACCACTGTCAACTTCTTCCAACGGATATATCATCCCTCAGATGCAGCTTGGCTATGCAAATGCACTGAGATCAACCAAACTCATACAGATTGTTAGAAGTACAGCACTGTTCCAACCACTGTAAACTTATCAATCAGCTTTTAATTTTTGCCCACAGACTGTCTAATTGAAACCCTCTCCCCTTCATGTAACCACATTACACATTAGAGCAAGAAAAAGAATGTGCAAAGATATTCCAGATGTTACCTTGCTAAAGCTGGATAGGCAAATCGGTTATAATTTTTTTCAGCCCTGTTCACTGTTTCCTGCAGAATGAAATACTGTTAGGAACAGACAAAAAAAAATGGCCTTATTTGCTCACAGCCACTCTCCAGCTGTCATTTATAATGCATTAAAACCAGAGCCCCCATATCCCTAGCCAAGCCCCACAGACCCTATCTGGTTTCCCTTGACTGCTTTATAAACACTGGTTCAGCTCAGTGAGAGCATGTCACCCCCTGTACACCACATTTGTTCAATACTCTACATCTTGCACCCCTTACACCCTCCTGCATGTTCAGGCCCAATCACTAAATGCATCTTTCACTCCATCTTTCCACATGCTCCTCTGTTTCCCACTTCTTGTTCCTTCCACTTCCAACAAGTACATCCTTAACGTCAGCCTCTCATTACTCACTGTCTCCATATGTCCAAGCCATTTCAGTAAACCCTCTAAAGCTCTCTTATACATATTCTTACTACTACTCAATGAGTTGCAAACCTGAACTTTCCCAGGTATTCTAACTGGCAGCAAGACACCATAGACTAAGACTGAACTGTTTAGAAACCATTTGCACAGTATGAAGCTTTGTCCTATGGGTGAAAGATAGAAGCCATCTGAGTGCATCAAGCAATTGTAAGCCAGGTAAAATTCTGACTGGGAAACAAGCCCAACTTTTCAAGGTTAATGATAGGTAGGATCTGCAGCTGAAAAGGTACACTATTCATAATCCATATTTGACACATTTTACTTTTGATGATATTACCAGAAATCCCAAAGGTAGTCCAGAGCCATGACTTTGGAAAGGTAGTTTTGGAAGGAGAGTTGCTACGAGTCTTGTAAAACCCTATGGGGATATGCATAACCCGAGTATCATCAAAGTTTGGAGTCTTATGTTGAAGGTCCAAAACTTTCTCATTCTGGGATGAACAGGAGTGCACCAGTAAGCATTCTTTGTGTTCAAACTGATTCTCTAATAATTAAACCATAAGGACTGATGGATGTTCTGTACAGTACTCATCTTGACTATATGCTTTCTGATGTAGGTATTTCAGAAGAACAGATCCAAAATCACCCTTTTCGTTGTTCAAGTCCTTTATTATGACTTGAAAGAAAGTGTTGATAAAACAAATTGGTCCTCTAACTGGTTCTATCACCTCTTTCCTCAACATTTCCTTAGCTTATTGATTCAAAAATTGTCTAGGGTTGTCTTATATTTCTTCTTGAAAGGGATGACTAAGAAATCCAACTTCAGTATTAGGTATAACTACCTGTCAAACTTCTAAAAGTCACTCTTCTCCCATGCCCCCATCCCAAGTACAATGTGATCCCCTACCTTGTTCTAAGACTCTTGCATTCAGCTCCCTCACCATCTTATCTAGAAACATTAAAAAAACCACCATGACATCATATATCCTTGAAGGAGACTCTCCTTTACTGAGAACCACTCACCTTACTCCCTTGCTATTTACGTGCATGCCTTACTGTCCCAGTAAAAATTCTTTACTTTATTTCTTAACCTTCCATTTACCTAATAAATATCAATAACAACTTCCAACAGGCCTCGTGGTCAACCTAATCTTTTCCTATCTTATGGCTCACAGCCCCATGGTTCTATCTGTTGCCTTTTCCCTATCTTATGGCTCACTTGAGCCCCATGGTTCTATCTGTTGCCAAGTCCACTACCAGGGCACTCCATTTCCTCCAGGTCCTCCCATTCAAATTCATTCTCAAACTATCTTGTACTATCTCCCTGCTAGTCCTCAGTATCTTACCTTTGTTCACATTCACTTTCAATTTTCTCCTTACATAAATTCTTCCATACTCTGTTACCAGCTTCTGAAGTTTCCCTCTCAAATCCATGCCACCAGAGCCATATCGCTTGTAAACAGTAACTAATTCAACTCTCATGCCCCTCCACCCCACTAAACAGGAGACCTGCCCTTTGCTTCAAGACCCTAGCATTCACCTCCCTCAACGTCCCACCTTTAAACAGATCAAATAACCATGAAATAGACTCACTTCCACATCGAGCCAAGCACCCTCTTCCTTTGCAATTTGCACATATGCTCTTCTGTCCTGGTAATATTTCCTCTATGCATTTTGTAATTTCCAGCACCCCTATATGTATAGCACCTTCCAAAAAAAAACCTGTCAACCCTATTGTACATTCTGCCCACTTGAATGTTTTCAATACACATCTTATGGTATCACCTGACTGGATAACGTGACTATTAATCTGGTCCTCAAAGAATATATCAAGAATAAATCAAAGCTTGACAAATGGCCAAAAACTTTTCTGGATAAACTGAAGATAATTATGTAATGAATGTGGCAGAAAGAACGTCAGTAATGTATAATGAGTAGCATACTCAAGTGAGCACAATGTGCTAGCAATACCTCATGGCAAAAATCTTGTTACTGTTAACCATGGGCAAGTACTCCCTCCTTTTGCTGAAAAAAAACTCCTAATCCAAAAGAATTTTTCTTTTAAATATCACATATTAGCTTTTCATAACAAAATCATTTCACTTAAAGATAAAACTCCTCTTTGATGATGGTTCAAACTTCAATTAACCTAACAACAAAGCAGGAGTAGATTTTACAATGAAAGCCTAAATCCCTTTTGCATACACATATACAACCAAATTCTGACATTAAAATGAATCTCTTAATGAAAATTATCAGATTACAGAGCACCATTAGGAAATCATGGCTATTTCTAATTTTTCTTTCCAAAACTGAAATTCAAATACTAACCACCACAAACCTTTTCTCTTTTCTATCTTTGAGTCCTGGAATCTACAGCAAGAGCTCACTAGTTACACATGTTAAAAGATCTAGTACAAGAAAGACAAGTAAGAGATCTCTCTCATCAATAAATGATGTGTTAAAGTCCTATTCGTAAAGGGATAAATAATGTACTTTAAAAATCAAATTTAAACTTAAAAAAATCCTACAAATTCAATAACTCACTGTATCTGATACTGTGATGAGGCTTCCATATGAGCATTATGTTCATCTAGCTCTTGAGCCAACAAGGTCAGCCGCTGGTTGGCTTCATTTAAGTCAAACCGAAGCTTGTTCCTTTCAGCACGTGCAGAGTCCAAGGAAAACCTGGAATATGAAGAGGAAAGAATCATATCAGAGAATTCATACTTAATATTGCATCTTTAACAGAATATCAACTGTTTTACTTCAGCTGGAAGACAATGGAGCAAATAATCACAACAGTTTTACAGAACCATCATCAAATCCTCAAGGATGAATAATTCTTTAATGAAATGGCTACCTCTTCACCAAAGTTACTTTATAAAGCCAGTAACAAATCTACAAATGATATTTATATGTTTATGTACATATATATTTATTTTATTTTGCTTTGTCGCTGTCTCCCGCATTACCAAGGTAGCACAAGGAAACAGACGAAAGAATAGCCCAACCCACCCACATACACATGCGTATACATACACGTCCACACCCGCAAATATACATACCTATACATCACAATGTATACATATATTTACCCACACAGACATATACATATATACCCATGTACATAATTCTTACTGTCTGCCTTTATTCATTCCCATCGCCACCCCGCCACACATGGAATAACAACACCCTTCCCCCTCATGTGTGTGCGGGGTAGCGCTAGGAAAAGTCAACAAAGGCCCCATTCGTTCACACTCAGTCTCTAGCTGTCATGTAATAATGCACTGAAACCACAGCTCCCTTTCCA
>JAUUEG010204953.1:0-15914 GCA_032361445.1 Panulirus gracilis | reverse complement strand
GTGGGTGGGTTGGGCCATTCTTTCGTCTGTTTCCTTGCGCTACCTCGCTAACGCGGGAGACAGCGACAAAGTATAATGACAAAATAGATAACTAGGATCCCATCCTTGTTCTGTATCTTACCTTCAGTTACCTTATACCTACCTATCCATTCCTCACTACCAGTCTTTCTAGTGTCACTTCCTCCGCACTGAAGCAAACAATGGCCTTATTTCCACTTCCAGACAAAATGTCATCCATTTTGTCAATGACATGGCGACATCGCCCACCCTGGCGCAAGGAAAGCATACACTGATCTTATTTTATCTGCCTCTGTTATAAATGGCTCCATCCATGCACTTAATCTGTATTTCACCAACAATCATAATCTTAAGTAACTTCGTGTCCAGCCTCTTAGGGCAAGTGTCCTTGTTTGATAGTGGCATTAGCAAGCGCCTCATTTAGCGATGGGCCCCTGGGTAAAAGCCCCAGGTGCTGGGCTCTGGGCAAATATCTCTGTGGCTCCGGGTTCTATGTAAGTGATCCTTTTAGTTGTAAAACCCTGAACAAGCCTTCCTGTTGGTTGTGCATCCTAGTCAAGTGACTGTATAGGCGGCGATGTGCCCTGAGCTAGTGTCTGTGTTGTTGGTGGATCATGGGCTAGCGCCTATGTTGGCGTTCGGGCCTGGTCAAATGACCCTGTTGCGGTGGGTTCTGGATCAGTATCTTTGTTGGTTGAGGGCCATGAACAAGTAGCCCTCTTGGCGGTATGCCTTGAGCAAGTGCCCCTGTTGTTGGTGGGGCCCTTGGCAAATGTCTTTTCTGGCGGTAAACTCTGGGCAATGGTAACTCTTTCACCCACTGTAAAATGGCCTTCCTATCATGCAGTGCAAAATGTAATTGCAAGTAAATTATATTGCATTATTTGCAGAATCAGTCTAATATCGCTTCTTCAGTTGAAATCTCACCAGGAATTATCAAAGGTCTACATGATGCCAACTGCATACCATTTTGGAAAATATAGTAGTTCTCAGTGTTCGAAAGAGGTTAGCCTAAAGTTAACATTAATATCATATCTGTAACATTACGTGGAGGTCAGAGACAAACGTTTCGTGGCGGGTGTTTGATTTCGTTCCTAGTTTGCATCCATTCATGAAGGTGGTGGCGGCGGCTTCGATATCATTTAAGGAATTTTCAATGAAGAGAAAGGACTTGTCTTCTGTGGGGAATCATATATACAAAATACATCTGGGAAAACAAGTAATGGCATAGGAGCAGAAGACATGACTGCGGTGAATACGAACGCATCCTTACACTGGAGTGACCAGTTCATATATCTTAATCCTTAAAAGGCAATATTGTTTGATAGATATATGCAGGTATGATATACAAAAAGTAATACGATAATGGAAAATTATTGATAGATATTGAGATGGTGATATAAAGGAAGCATTTTCGCTCTTGACTATCTATATCGTTGGCAACTATGGGTGACGTAAGCCGGGCAGCTGCTTGTTACTACGACTTACCTGTTGTGTTGGTCTAAACGTCCTCTACTTGAGTTCCACCAAACCTCAGGAAACGTGAGTAATATCTCACCATTGCATTCTAATTGGTTGTATAAAGTTGGACGCGATCATTATTGTGATATTTACTTGTCTTTCTCCGACCTGCTTATGGAAAAGATGCACAAGTTACCTGGTATATTATGACGAAAGTGATATCTCTAAATCTTTCGAGCTGTAGCCCCTCCTATATGAGACGAATATTAAGTTAAATTCAGCCCTACATATGTAAGGTTTTCAGATTCTCTGTTGATTGTTGGGTGAGTTCAGATGCTTGTAAACATATAAGGATTCAAATACTGCTTGATGTGATCTGTGTGTTACGGGATCTGATTCCAATTTCTCAATGGACTTCTGAACTCAGTAGATACCTCTAGTCCAGAGCTATAACTACCTCGCTAACGAGTTAGTCACTATTGGAAAAAAAAGTTATGTGAATGAGGGTTGATGATCCCAGGATCTTAGGGAAATTGTTAACAGTGGCATAAACTACTCCAACAGAGATCATAAACCTCAGACACGAGCGTCCACTTTCATAAACATTACCGATGTTATCTGCTTTGAACATCACATGTACTACACGTGAGTCTACCAGTTATCGCTGACAAGAGAAAACTAGAGTGTTCCCATATCCCAGTGGTGTAGCTACGGTTCTCTGTTATCCCAGTGGTGTAGCTACGGTTCTCTGTTATCCCAGAAGTGTAGCTATGGTTCTCTGTTATCCCAGTGGTGTCGGTACGGTTCTCTGTTATACCAGCGGTGTAGCTACGGTTCTCTGTTATCCCAGTGGTGTAGCTACGGTTCTCTGTTATCCCAGTGGTGTAGCTACGACTCTCTGTTATCCCAACAATGAAGCTATGGTTCTCTGTTATCCCAATAGTGTAGCTATGGTTCTCCGTTATCCCATGGAGTAACTACGGTTCTTCGTTATCCCAGTAGCGTAGCTACGGTTCTCTTATTCCGGTAGCGTAGATGCGGTTCTCCGTTATCCCAGTGGAGTATCTACGGTTCTTCGTTATCCCAGTGGCGTAGCTACGGTTCTCTGCAATCCCAGAGGCGTACCTACGGTTTTCCATTATCCCAGTGGCGTAGCTACGGTTCTCTGTTATCCCAGCGGTGAAGCTGCCATTCTCCGTTATCCCAGAGATATAACTACAGTTCCCTGTTATCCCAGTCGTGTCGCTACGGTTCTCTGCAATCCCAGTGGCGTAGCTTCGGTTCTCTGCAATCCCAGTGGCGTAGGTACGGTTCTCCGTTGTCCCAGTAGCAGAACTACGGTTCTATATCAAACCAATGGCGTTAATATGGTTCGCCGTTATCATAGTGATGTGGCTACGGTTCTCTGTTATTCCAGTAGTGTAGCTACGGTTCTGTTATCCCAATGTTTTTCTGTTATCTCAGTGGTGTAACTACAGTTCTCTGTTATCCCAGTAGAGTAGCTACGGTTTTGTTATCTTAGTGGTGTAGCCACCGTTCTCCGTTATCCAAGTGGTGTAACTATGGTTTTCTGTTATCCCAGTGGTGTAACTACTGTTCTCCGCTGTCCAAGTGGTGTGGCTACGGCTCTCTGTTATTCCAGTGATTTAGCTTCGGTTCTTTTATCCCAGTGGCGTAGATAAGGTTCTCTGTTATCCCGGTGGTGTAGCTATGGTTCTTCATTATCCCAGTAGTGTAGCTACGGTTCTCCGTTATCCCAGCGGTGTGGCTATGGTCTTCTTTTATTCCAGTGGTGTAGCTGCTGTTCTGTTGTCCAAGCGGCATAGCTACGGTTCTTTGTATTCCCAGTGGCGTAGCTACGGGTCTCCGTTATCCCAGTGGTGTAAGGTTCGCTGTTATCCCAGAGGTGTAGCTACGGTTTTCAGTTATCCCAATGGTGTAGCTACAGTTATCCGTTATCCCAGTAGTGTAGCAACGGTTTTCTGTTATCCCAATGGTGTAGCTAAGGATGCATGTTATCCTAATGGTATATCTACAGTTCTCTGATATCCCATTGTGTAACTACGGTTCCTTGTTATCCCAGTGGTGTATCTACGGTTCTCTGCTATCCCTTTATGTAACTACGGTTCTCTGTTAACCCAGTGGTGTAGTTAAGGTTCTCTATTATCACATTGGTGTAGCTTTTGTTCTCACTTATCCCAGTGGTGTAGCTACTGTTCTCTGTTATGCCAATGATGTAGTTACAGTTTTCGATATCCTAGCGGTACAGCTATGGTTCTTTGTTATCTCATTTGTAGCCCCAGTTCCGTTAACCTCATGGTATAGCTATTGTTTTCGGTTATCCAATTGGTGTAGCTACAGTTTTCCGTTATTCCAGTGATGTAACTATGGTTCTCTGTTATCCCAGTGGTGTAACTACGGTTCCCTGTTATCCCAATGATGTCGCTACAGTTCTCCGTTATCCCAGTGAAGGTGATACGGTTCTCTGTTATCCCAGTAGATGTGGCTACGGTTTTCGTTATCCAGTGGCATAGCTACGGTTATATGTTATCCCTATGATGTAGGTTCGGTTGTCTGTTGTACCACTGGCGTAGCCACGATTCACCGTTATCCCAGTGGCGTAAGTACGGTTCTCCGTTATCCCAGTGTTGTAGCTACGGTTCTCCGTTATCGTGATGGCATAGCTGCGGATTCCGATTATCCCAGTGGTGTAACTACGGTTCTCCGTTATCCCAGTGGTGTAGCTACGGTTCTTTTTTATCCCATTGGCATAGGTACA
The DNA here is from genome assembly GCA_032361445.1 of Panulirus gracilis. Taxonomy (NCBI): domain Eukaryota; kingdom Metazoa; phylum Arthropoda; class Malacostraca; order Decapoda; family Palinuridae; genus Panulirus; species Panulirus gracilis. The sequence goes on along the minus strand of JAUUEG010204953.1, from coordinate 11,656 downwards.
GCTCTCTGCTACCCCAGTGGTGTCGCTACGGTTGTTCCATTGGTGTAACTACGGTTCTCAGCTATCCCAGTGGCGTAACTATAGTTCTCTGTTATTGCAGTGACGTAGCTATGGTTCTCTTTTATCCCAGTGATATAATTACCGTTCTCTGTTATCCCGGTGGTGTAGATACGGTTCTTTGTTATCCCAGTGGCGTAGCTACGGTTCTATGTTATCCCAGTGGTGTCGCTACGGTTATCCGTTTTCGCAGTAGCATGGCTGCGGTTCTTTGTTATCCCAATGCTGTAACTACGATAGTCTATTATACCTGTGGTGTAGCTATGGTTGTTTCTTATCCCATTAGCGTACCTACCGTTCTCTGTTATCCCAATGGTGTCGCTACGTTTCTCCGTTATCCTAGCGGCCTAGCTACGGTTCTCTGTTATCCCAGTTATGTAGCTACGGTTTAGCGTTATTCCAGTGGTATCGCTACGGTTATATGTTATTCCAATGCGTAGCTATGGCTCTCTGTTATCCCAGTTGTGTAGCTACGGTTCTCTGTTACTCCACTGGCGTAGCTATGGTTCTCTGTTATCCCAGTGGTGTATCTACGGTTCTTTGTTATCTCATTGTCGTAGCTAAGGTTGTCTGTTATCCCAGTGGTGTCGCTTAGGTTCTCTGCAATTACAGAGGCGTAGCTACGCTTTTCCATTATCCCAGTGGCGTAGCTACGGTTCTTTGTTATGCAAGTGGTGTAACTACGGTTCTCCGTTATCCCAGTGGCGTATCTAATGTTTTTCATTATCCCAGTGGCGTAGCTACGGTTCCATGTTTTCCTAGTGGCGTAGATACTGTTCTCTATTATCCTAGAGGCATAGCTACGGTTCTTCGTTGTGCGAGTGGTGTAGCGATGGTTCTCTGTTATCTCAGTGGCGTAACTACGGTTCTCTGTTATCCCAGTGTCGTAGCTATGGTTCTCCGTTATCCCATTGGTGTGGTTATGGTTATGTGCTATTCCAGTGGCGTAGCTACGGTTTTGCTATTCCAGTGGTGTAGCTACGATTTTCTGTTGCCCCAGTGGTTTAGCTGCGGTTCTCTGTTATTGCAGTAGCGTAGCTCCGTACGGTTCTCTTTATTCTAGTGGCGTTGCTATGTTTTTTGTTATCCTAGTGGTGAAGCTATGATTCTCCGTTATCTCATTGTCGTATATGGTTCTCTGTTGTCCCAGTGTTGTAGCAACAGTTCTCCGTTATCCCAGTAGTGTGGCTACAGTTCTCCTTTTTTCCAGTGGTGTAGCTACGTTTCTGTTCTCCCAATAGTGTGGCTGCAGTAATTTGTTAACCTAGTGGCGTAGCTACGGTTGTCTGTTATGCCAATGGTGTAGCTAAGGTTCTTTGTTAATCGACAGACGTAACCACGGTTCTCTGTTATCCCAGAGCTGTAGCTAAGATTCTCTGTTATCCCAGTGGCGTAACTACGATTGTTCGTTACCTAAGTGGTGTAACTAAGGTTATTTGTTATCTCAGCAGCGTAGATACGGTTCTCAGTCACCCCAATGGTGTAGCTACGCTACTCTGTTATCCCAGTGGTGTAACTATGGGTCTTTGTAATCCCAGTGAAGTAGCTATGGTTCTCCGACATCCTAGTGGTGTGGCTATGGTTATTTGTTATTCCAATAGTGTAGGTACGGTTTTGTTATTCCAGTAGTGTAGCTACAGTTTTCTGCTATCCCAGTGGTTTAGCTACGGTTCTCTGTTATTCCAGTAGCGTAGCTACGGATCTCTTTTATCTCAGTGGCGCAGTTACGGTTTTCTGTTACCCCAGTGGTGTAGCTACGGTTCTCCGTTATCGCACTGGCGTAACTATGGTTCTCTGTTCTCCCAGTGGTGTAGCAACAGTTCTCCGTTACCGCAGGGGTGTGGCTACAGTTCTTTGTTATTCCAGTGATGTAGTTACTGTTATGTTCTCTCAGTGGTGCAGTTATAGTTATATATTACTCCAGTGGGGTAGCTACGGTTGTCTGTTATGGAAGTGGTGAAGCTAAGGATCTCTGTTGTTCCGCAGGCGTAGCTATGGTTCTCCGTTATTCCAGTGATGCAGCGAAGGTTCTCGTTATCCAGTCCCATATGTACGATTGTCCGTTTCCCCAATGGTGTAGCTATGGTTCTTTGTTATCTCAGTGGCGTGGCTACCGTTCCCAGTTATCCCAATGATGTAGCTACGGTTCTCTGTTATCTCAATAGTGTAGCTACAGTTGTCTGTTATACCATTCGCGTAGCTACGGTTCTTTGTTATTCCAGTGGTGTAATTACGGTTCTCTATTATCTCAGTGGTGTAGCTATGATTCTCTGTTATCCCAATGGGGTAGCTGCGGTTCTCTGTTATCCCAGTCGTGTCGCTACAAGGTTCTGTTAAACTTGTGGTGTAGCTACGGTTCTCTATTAACCCAGTTTCGTAGCTACAGTTCCCTGTTATCCCAGTGGCGTAGCTACGATTCTCTGTAATCCAAGAGGCGTAGCTATGGTTCTTCGCTGTACCAGTGGTGGAGCTATGGTTCTCCGTTGTTTCAGTAGCATAACAAAAGTTCTCTCTTATCCCCGTAGCATAGCTATGCTTTTCTGTTAGTCCAGTGGTGTAGCTACGGTTCTCTGTTCCCCCAGTGGTGTAGCTATGGTTTTCTGTTTTCTCAGTGGTGTAGCTACTGTTTTCCGTTATCCCGGTGGCGTAACTACGGTTCTCTGTTATTCCAGTAGCGTAGCTATGGTTCTCCGTTATTCCAGTGGTATGGTTATGGTTATGTGTTATTCCAATGGTGTAACTACGGTTTTGTTATCCCAGTGGTGTAGCTACGGTTTTCTGTTATCCAGCGTAGCTAGATTCTTTGTTATCCCAGTGGCGTTGCTACGGTTTACTGTTATCCTAGTGTTGTAGCTACGGTTTTCCGTTATTCCAGCGGCGTAACTATGGTTCTCTGTTATCCCAGTGGTGAAGCAACATTTCTCCGTTATTTCAATGGTGTGGCCACAGTTCTCTTTTAAGCCAATAGTGTGTCTACGGTTCTGTTTTCCCATTGCTGTAGCTATAGTTATTTGTTATCCCAGTGGTGTAGCTACGGTTTTCTGTTATCCCAGTGGTGTAGCTATGGTTCTCTACTATTCCAGTAGCGTAGCTACGGTTCTCTGTTATTCTAGTAGCGTAGCTACGGTTATATGTTATCCCCGTGGCGTAGCTACGGTTTTCTGTTATCCCAGTGGTGTAGTTACGGTTCTCTCTTATCCTATTGGTGTCACTATGGCTTTCTGTTATCCCAGTTGTGCAGCAACAATTCTCCGTTCTGTTATTCCAATGGTGTAACTACTGATATGTTCTCCCAGTGGTGCAGGTATAGTAATTGTTTATCCCAGTGGCGCAGCTACGGTTGTCCGTTATCCCAGTGATGTAGCTAAGGTTCTCTTTTATTCCACAGGCGTATCTACGGTTCTCTGTTATACTAGTGGCGTAGTGGTGTGGCTAAGGTTCTCTGTTATCTAAGTGGCGTAACTACGGTTCTCAGTTATCCCAATGATGTAGCTACGGTTTCCTGTTATCCCAGTAGTGTAGCTACAGTTGTCTGTTATCCCATTTGCGTAGCTACGGTTCTTTGTTATTCCAGAAGTGTAATTAAGGTTCTCTATTATCTCAGTGGCGTAGCTATGAGTCTCTTTTATCCCAATGTGGTAGCTACGGTTCTTTGTTATCCCAGTCGTGTCGCTACAAGGTTTTGTTAAACTAGTGGTGTAGCTACGGTTCTCTGTTAACTCAGTTGTGTAGATACGGATCTCTGTTTTCCCAGTGGTATAGCTATGGTTCACTGTTTTCCCAGTGGTGTATCTACGGTTCTTTGTTACCCCAATGGTGTAGTTACGGTCCTCTCTTAACCCAGTGGCGTAGCGACGGTACTCTGTTATCGCAATGGTGTAGCTACGGTTCTATGTTAACTGACTGGAGTACCTACGGTTCTGTGTTATCCCAATGGTGTATCAACGGGTTCGTGGGGAGCATGTGTCATGCCAGTTTTAAGCCATTTCCCCACCACCACCTTTTGAAATCTTAACACTTTGTAGTTGCGGATGTTGTTTTAATGTTGGTAGGATGTGTTGACACTTAATTCCTTTGGAATGACATTTTTGGCATAAAACACTTGCTGAGTTTTGTTTAACATTTTTGGCATAAAGCACTTGCTAGGTTATGTTTAATATTTCTCACCTTCAATAGTTTTCTTTTTCTCGAAGGACTTTTCTGTTTAAAAAGCTGCAACGGAACTTAATAATCCCTTACGATATTTGATAAAGAAGCTTGACCATTTCAGTGAGGAAAGAAATCTCGAAGATATGTGTTTGAGAACAAGACAGCTGCATGACAGAAAAGGTCAACTTCAGCCTTCATGCGAGCAAAGTCTGTAGGATGATGTGTAAACTTGAGTTTCTAACAGTGTATATATCTAACGTCTCATGAAATCAATGTCATAACATAGAACTGGAGCAGATGAGAAATTCATGCTTTGGCTATTGTTTCATGCCATGGATATCAGATTATATAACTTGGCCAATAGGTCCTACCTCAGGAGAAGGGTATAACGAAAGGATGAAACTCATATAGACAAAAGTAACCAAAAACAAATTTCAACTGAGTAATTGAGATTATACGAAAACTACATTCACGAGCGAGATGTTGTGAAGACTCCTGCATGGTTCGCCCCTACTTAGACCCCACTGATGAGACTACATGTCTCGCACCATCTTAGACCCAACGGATGAGACTAATGCATGTCTCGCCCCTCCGCAGACTCTACTGATGAGACTGCTGCATGTCTCGCTCCTCCTCAGACTCTACTGATGAGACAACTGCATGTCTTGCCCCTCCGCAGACTCTACTGATAAGACTGCTGCATGTCTCGCTCCTTCTCAGACTCTACTGATGAGACTACTGCATGTTTCGCTCCTCCTCAGACCCTACTGATGAGACTACTGCAAGTCTCGCTCCTCCTCAGACTCTACTGATGAAACTACTGCATGTCTCGCTTCCTCTCAGACCATCCAGAAGCGACTACTGTATGTTTGGCCCTTCCTCAGGCACTGTTGACGCGACTATTGTTTGTCTCGCTCCTCCTCAGACACTCTGAATGTGACTACTGTATGTCTCGCTCCTCCTCAGATCCTCCGTGTGAGACTACTACATGTGTCGCTTCTCCTTAGACCCTACTGATGGGACTACTGTATGTCTCGCTCCTCCTTATACCGTACTGCTGACACTACTGCATGTCTCGCTCCTCCTCAGACCACACTAATGAGAATACTGCAAGTTTCGCTTCTCCACAGACTGTCTGGATGAGAGTACTGTATGTCTCACCCCCTTTTAAGACCCTACTGATGAGACTACTGCATGTCTAGCCCCTCTGTAGACCGTACTAATGAGACTACTGCATGTCTCCTCTCTCTTCAGACCCTACTCTTGAGACTACTGAATGTCTCGCCCTTCCTCAGACCCTACTAATGAGACTGCTACATGTCTCGCCCCTCCCTAGACCCTGCTGATGAGACTACTGCATGTCTCGCTCCCTATCAGACCCTCCAGAAGAGACTACTGTATGTTTGGCCCCTTCTCAGACCCTTCTGATGTGACTACTGCATGTCTAACTCCTCCTCAGACCCTAGTGATGAGAATACTGCCTGTCTTCCCCCTCCTCAGAACCTACTGGTGAAATTATTGCACATATCCTTCCTCCGCAGATCCCCGGATGAGAGTACTGTATGTCTCGCCCCTCCTCAAACGCTATTGATGGGAATACTGCCTGTCTCGCCCCTCTTCAGACCCTACTGATGAAACTACTGCCTGTCTCGCTCCTCCGCAGAGAGTACTCTATGTCTCGCCTCCCCTCAGACCCTACTGATGATCTTATTGCATGTCTCACGCCTCCTCAGATCCTACTGATGAGACTACTTTTTGTCTCGCTCCCCAGACCTTCCAGATAAGACTACTGTATGTCTCGCTCCTCTTCAGGCCCTACTGATGACACTCCTGCTTGTCTCTCCCAAACTCAATCCTACCCAGACCATCCGGATAAGTCTACTGTATGTCACTTCCCTCCTCAGACTCTATTGATGAGACTGCTTCATGTCCGTCCCACCTCAGACCCTACAGATGAGCCTACTGCATGTTTCGCTCCTCCAGTGACCCTACTAATGAGACTACTGTATGTCTCACCCCTCGTCACATCCTACTGATTAAAGTAAAGCATGTATCGCTTCCTCTGATATCCTCCAGAAGACACTTCTGTATGTCTCACTCCTCCTCAGACCATTCTGATGAGACTACTGCATATCTCGCTCCTCTTCATGCCCTACTGATGAGACTACTGTTTGTCTCGCTCCTCCTCAGACCCGACTGATGAGACTTCTGCATGTCTCGCTACCCCTCAGACGCTACTGAGGAGACTACGGATATATCGCTCCTCTTCAGACCTTACTGATGAGAGTATTGCATGTATCGCCCCTCATCAGATCCCACTTATGAGACTACTGCATTTCTTGCTTCTCTTCGGTCCCTACTGATGAGACTGCTGTAAGTTTCGCCCCTTCTCACACCATTCTGATGAGACTACTGCATGTCTCGCCCCTCCTGAGGCCCTACTGTTGAGGCTATTGAATATTTCGTTTCTCCTCAAACCGTCCGCATGAGACACTGTATGTCTCTATCCTAGTGATGAGATTAATACATGTTTCGCTCCTCTTCAGACCCTACTGATGAGACCGTACTGATGAGAGTAATGCATGTGTCGCTCCTCCTCAGACGCCATTCATGAGACTTGTGTGTGTCTCGCTCCTCATTCAGTACTGGTGAGACTGCTGGATGTCTCGACGTCCTCAAAACCTAATGCTGAGATGACTGTGTCTCGTCCCTCCTCCTACCCTACTGTTGAAACTATTGCATTTGTAGCCCCTCCTCAGATTCAATGATGAGACTACTGCATGTTTCGCTCTTCCTCAGTCTTTATTAATGAGACCTCTGCATGTCAGGCCCCTCGTCAGACCTTATATATGAGACTACTGCTTGTCTTGCCCCTCCTCAAACTCTACTGATTAGACTACTGTATGTCTTGCTCCTACTCAGACAATCCGGATGAAACTACTGTATGTCCCTTTCCTCCTCAGACCTTACTAATGGGACTACAGCATGTCTCGTCCCTCCAATGACCCTTCTGATAAGACTACCGCATGAGTCACTCCCTCAATGACCTTACTGATGAGACTACTGAATGTCTCGCTCCTCTTCAGACCCTACTGATAAGACTACTGATGTTTTGCTTCTCCTCAGACTGTACTGATTAGACTACTGCATGTATCGCTCCTCCTCAGAACCCACTGATGAGACTACTGTATGTCTCGCTCCTCCTCAGTCCGTACTCATGAGACTACTGCATATCTTGCCCATACTCAGACCCAACTGATGAGACTACTGCATGCCTCGTCCCTCCTCAGATCCTAATGATGAGACTACTGCCTTTCTTGCGCCTCCTCATACCATACTGATGAGACTACTGCCTGTCTCTGAACTCCTCAGACCCTACTGATGAAATTTCTGCAGATCTCGCCTCTCCTTAGACCATACTGATTAGAGACTGTTTGTCTCGCCCCTCCTCAGATCCAAGTGATGAGCCTACGCATGTCTCGCTCCTCCTCACACCGTACTGATGAGAGTGCTGCATGCCTCGTTCCTCCTCAGACCATTTGAAGAGACTACTGTGTGTCTAGTCCCTTCTTAGACTTTACTGATGAGACTACTGCAGGTCTCGACCCTACTCAGGCCGTACTGATGTGACTACTACATGTCTCGCTGTTCTATAGACCCTCCAGAAGAGAGCGCTCTATGTCTCGCCCTACCTCAGACCCTACTGATTAGTCTACTGCATGTTTCGCGCCTCCTCAGACGCTATTGATGAGACTACTTTTGTCTTACTCTTCTTCAGAGCTACTGGATAGACTCATGTATGCCTTGCTTCTCCACAGACCTTACAGATAGGACTCCTGCTTGTCTCGCCCCTCCTCAAACCCTAATGATGAAACTACTGCATGTCCACCCCTCCTCAGACCCTACTGATGAGCTCACTGCATATCTCGCTCCTCCAATGACCCTATTGATGAAGCTACTGTTTGTCTTGCTCCTCCTTAAATCCTCTAGATGAGACTACTGTGTGTCTTGCTCCTCCTCAGACCCTACTGTTGAGAGTACTGCATGTCTCACCCCTCCTCAGACCCAACTGATGAGACTACTGCATGCCACGCTCCTCCTCAGTCCCTGCTGATGAGACTGTTGCAACTCTCGTCCCTCCTCATACCCTACGCTTTGGATGCGACTGCTTCAAGAGACTTTACAGATGACACTACTGCTTGTCTCGCCCCTCATCAAACCCAATTGATGAGACTACTGCCTGTCTTGCTTCTCAGACCATCCGATGAGACTACTATATGTCTCGTCCCTCCTCAGACCCTACTGATGAGACTACTTAATGCCTCGCCCCTCCTCACACCCTATTAATGCCTCGCCCCTCCTCACACCTTATTCATGTCTCGCCCCTCCTCACACCCTACTGATGAGCCTACTATATGTCTTGCTCCTCCATTGACCCTATTGATGAGACTACTGTATGTCCCGCTCCTTCTCAGACCCTACAGATAAAACTATTAACGTTTTGCTCCTCCTCAGACCATCCTGATAAGAACATTGCATGTATCGGTACTCCTCAGACCCCCAATAATGAGACTACTGCATGTCTCGTTCCTCCAATGACCCTATTGATGAGACTACTGCATGTCTCGCCTCTCCTGAGACTCTACTGATGAGACTACAGCATGTCTTGCTCCTCCAGTGACCCTACTGATGAGACTACTGCGTATCTTGCCCCTCCTCAGACCCTACTGATGAAAGTAATGCAGGTATCGCTTCCTCTAATATCCTCCAGAAGACACTATTTTGTCTTGCCCCTCCTCATACCCCACTGATGAGGTTACTGTTTGTCTTGCTCCTCCTTAGACCCTCCAGATGAAACTACTGTGTATCTTGCTTCTCCTAACACCATCTTGATGAGGCTACTGCATGTCTCGCCCCTCCTCAGGCCCAACTGATGGGACTACTGCATGTCACGCTCCTTCTCACTCCCTACTGATGAGACTGCTGCATCTCTCGTCCCTCCTCATACCCTCCGCTTCGGATGCGATTACTGCCTGTCTCCCCCTTCAACAGACCCTACAGATGAATACTGCTTGTCTCGCCCCTCCTGACACCCAACTGATGAGACTAGTGCATGTCTTGCTCCTTCTCAGACCACTCGCATGAGACTGCTATATTTCTTGTCCCTCCTCAGACCCTACTGATGAGACTACTTAATGCCTCGCCCCTCCTCAGACCCTACTGATAAGACTACTATATGTCTCGCTCCTCCAGTGACCCTACTAATGAGACTACTGCATGTCTCGCTCCTCCTCAGACCCTACTAATGAGACTACTTATGTTTTACTCCTCATCCCGATGAGACTACTACATGTATCGGTCCCCCTCACACCCCAATAATGAGACTACTGCATATCTCGCTGCTCCTCAGTTCCTACAGATGCGACTACTGTATGTTTCGCCCCTCCTCAACCCCTACTGATGAAACTACTGCGTGTCTCGCCCCTTTTCAGACCCTACTTATGAGACTACTGCATGTCTTGTGCCTCCTCATTCCCTACTGATGAGACTACTGCCTGTCTCTCTCCTCCTCAGACCTTACTGATGAGACTACTTTATGCCTCGCCCCTCCTCAGACCCTAATGATGAGGCTACTGCGTGTCTCGCCCCTCCTCAGACCCTAATGATGAGACTACTGCGTGTCTCACCCCTCCTCAGATCCTAGTGTGAGACTGCTGTATTTCTCGCATCTCGTCAGATCCTACTGATGAGACCATTACTGTCTCGCTCCTCTTTAGTCCCTACTGATGAGACTACTGCAAGTCTCTCCCTTCGTGATACCCTACTGATGAGACTATTGCGTGTCTCGCTGCTCCTCAAACCCTTCGGATGAGACTACTGCCTGTCTCTCCCTTCAACAGAATAAACAGATGAGACTACTGTTTGTATCAACCCTCCTCAAACCCTACAGATGAGACTACTGCTTTTCTCGCCCCTCTTCAGACCCAACTGATGAGACTGCTGCATGCCTCGCTCCTTTTCAGACCATCCGAATAACACTACGGTATGTCTTCTCCCTCATCAGACCCTATTGATGAGACTACTGTATGTCTCGCTCCGTCAGACCCTCCAGAAGAGACTACTGTACAAGTCCCTCCTCAGATCCAACTGATGAGACTACTGTTCGTCTCCCTCCTTCTTAGACCCTCCGCATGAGACTACAGTACGCTTTGGCCTTCCTCAGGCCCTACTGATGAGACTATTGATGCATTGCTCCTCCTCAGACCGTATTGATGAGACTACTGCATGTGTCGCTCCTCCTCATACCCCACGAATGAGACTATTGCTTGTTTCGCTCCTTCTCAGTCCATACCGATGAAACGACTGCATGTCTCGCCCCTCTTTAGAACCTAATGATGAGATTACTGCATGTTTTGTCCCTCCTTAGACCCCACTCATGTAACTACTGCATGTTTCGCTCCTGAGACTCTTCGGATGAGACCGCTGTATGTCTCGTCCCTCCCCAGACCCTTCTGATTGGAGTACTGCATGTCTCGCTCCTTCTCAGATCCAAAAGATTAGCCTAAGCATGTCTCGCTTCTCCTCAGACCGTACTGATGAGGCTACCGCATGTCTCGCTCCTCCTGAGACCCTACTGATGAGACTACAGCATATCTCACTCCTCCTCAGACTCCCCCGGAAGAGACTACTATTGTCTCGCCCCTCTACAAACCTTACCGATTAGAATACTGCATATCTCGCCCTTCAGACTTTACTTATGAAGCTACTAAGCGTCTCGTCCCTCCTCAGACCCTACTGATGAGACTACTGCATGTCTCGCTCCTCCTTAAGCCCTACTGTTGAGACAACTGCATATCTCGTTTCTCCTCAGACACTCCGCATGAGACTACTGTATGTCTCGATCCTACTGATGAGATTACTGCATGATTCGCTCCTCCTCAGACCCTACTGATGAGACAACGCATGTATCGCCCTTCCTCCTCAGACTGTACTGATGAGAGTAATACATGTGTTGCTCCTCCTCAGACGCCACTGATAGACTACTGCATGTCTCTCACCTCCTCAGTCCATACTGATGAGAGTAATGCATGTCTCGCTCCTTTTCAGACGCCACTGATGAGACTATTGCATGTCTCGCTCCTCCTCAGTCCGTATTGACGAGACTACTGCGTGTCTCACCCTTCATCAGACCCCCCTAATGAAATTAATGCTTGTCTCGGCCCTCCTCAAGCCCTACTGATGAGACTACTGCATGTTTAGCTCCTTCTCAGACCATCCTGATAAGACTACTCTATGTCTCGTCCCTCCTAAAGATATGACTGATGAGACTATTGCATGTCTCGGTCCTCCTTAGACCATATTGATGAGACTACTGCATGTCTTGCTCCTTCTCAAATCATTCGGAAGAGACTACTGTTGTCTCGCCCCTCTTCAAACCCTACTGATTAGA
>JAUUEG010204732.1:0-10124 GCA_032361445.1 Panulirus gracilis | reverse complement strand
TTGTTCTGTCTCCAAGCCCTGACTTTACTCCTAAGACATTTTCTAACCATTCTTCCTCCCCTTTACCCATAGGCTTTGTTTCACTCAGAGCCAGAACATCCATGTTTCTTTCCCCAAACATACTTCCTGTCTCTCCTCTTTTCCCATCTTGGTTACATCCACACACATTCAGACACTGCAGTTTGAGCCTTCGAGAAGGATGAGCAGTCCCTCCTGGGTCCCTCTGTTTCCTCTTTTAGAAATTCAAATACAAGAAAAGGTGGACTTCCATTCCCCCATACCTGCCCCCATCAGTTGCATTCCATGACATGCTGGAAAGACAGAGGTAGAATTCTGCTTTCACTACCTCTGAAGGTAATACCAAATACATGGCCAGCTGGGCTTAGGTATCATGCTTGAGAAACTTGTAATTTTTCTCAAAGATATTCCATTCTATATCATGGGTGCTTCTTTTGTGGCAGTTCTTCTAATACGCTAGCATATGATATGTCATGAGAATGCAGTACTGCATATGATTGGTAAGCCAAGATGTTTCAGGTTTGGTTGAGAAAATTATCAGTCTGGAACCTAAACCTTTTATGAAATGGTTTCATTGGTTTGACTTACAATGGAACTGATTTGAGAGTTGTCCAGAAATGTAATCCTGTCATAACTTAGGGTCTGGTGTAGTTGTATTTTTTGTAACAAATGTTTTGCATGTGATACTCTTGTCTTCATTATGATACTATTTACCATAACTGGTAGTTTATTAATGATAGTTTTGTGGAACACAAGTAAATCTTATGCTGTTAGGGCTTATACTAGGGAAAGAAATTGAAAATTCACTATTTGCTTCGACAAATACTTGAAAAGTTTTTGTAAGAAAACAAGAGCTGTAAATTAAGCTTTGCATTTATGATTAAAGCTTAACAAGATAACTCTCACTAGTTTTTAAAGAATGAGTACTAGAGAAACTTAGAATAATGTTAAAAGCATTTCAGGAGAGGGGTTATGCAGTGAGAATAGTTTTGTGAAATAAGTAGAATGTAGGATAAAGAAAATAATGAAACATACTTATATGCATTCCAAACTGAAGATGAGTGTAATACAGAGCACAGTTGTATAAGGAATGATGCTAATATTTTTGTGTTAGTTCTTGGCAGGTGCATATATTTTGCTATTAAGCATAAGTCTTCCTGTTTCTTCTGTGGTACAGTGTGTCCTATGTGGATGAGAGGATTGAAGCATTTCTGAAGGAGTTTATGAATACTGTGAAGAACTTGAAAGATGATGAGTTATCAGAACTTAAAGAGACACTAACCAGTATGAAGCAGACAATCGACCTGACGCTGGGGGAGGAAGTAGACAGAAACTGGAGTGAAATAGTTCATGAAGAATATGTCTTTGATCGACTTAAAAGACAGGTATTGGCTGTACTCAAAGTTCTTTAATGTCTGCATTCCTTCTGGGAATCTAGTCTTTGTCTGTGATATATTTGGATATTTCCCCACCACTGAAGTGGGTATGAGGCTATGATGAGTAAAGAGGTCCCTAATTCTGCAGGGATTAAACTCTCCTTTTCAGCTTCTTATAATAATGTTACTTTGTAATTTGTTAGGATTAAGGTTATTATGTTCAGCAAATGAACATCATTATTCATACAGTAAAATTCCTTATTCAACAGCCATTGATTTTGTGTACTTGAGCATTTTAGCTCTGATATGAAATGTTTGAAATTTTACAAAATCAACTAGTGAGGTGCAGAACTTTTTGTCAGACTCTCAGCAACTCTAGGAATATGAAATACTTGTGCTGCACCTTACACTGCACATTAGTTAAGGATATTGTACTGGTAGTTGTTAATGGGCTGTGAAGCGCAATATAGTGCTAGAGCTGTTGTATATTTCTTGATGATTATGTTGTATGTTTAGGTACAGTTTGGAGGAGTGATATCTAGAGAAAAGCCTGCCAATTCATAGTCCATACCAGGTAGCAAGACCCATCCAGAGTTATGCACTGAAATATGATGTTCAATAGCCTTTGGTCAAACTATTTAGGTTATAGTGTTATAGATGGCCTAATTTTCTTGCTGTGCACGGGAATTTTGCCTATCTACTTTCTTTGTTAGTTGAGGTTGTTCAGAGATGAAGTTCAGGGGGTGAATTTGTTTAAAATACTGTAACTTGGGTGTTAACTCAGATGAAAAGGCTTTACTTATGGTGGTCTTGCTTATGATTAGTGCTATTTCTTTAATCATTTTCCATCTTGATAATGTCCTGTGGACTGATGGGTAGTATTACTAACAGTGGGTAATTGAATACTGGTTAGAAAGATTCAGTGTTGCTGTGTGCAGAGATGGACATATAACATTAAGAAACACTTCAGGTAGATAGTGAAATTTTGAATAAAGTTTTAGTGACAAGAACATAAGTTTACTAGCAAAGTAATTATTAAGATGCTGCTCTTGTTTAATCCAGCATAGAATAAGACCTATTTGGAATAAACCAAGGTTTCTAGTGTTGTTATTAGATGTTTCAGATTTCTTGTGTTACTTAACACTCACATATGGATGGCTGAAGTGTAATCACAATTAATGATTTTGCTAGCATTAAAGAAAAAATTATAAACTGTATTTGTGTCTCTCCAAGGTTGATTTTCCTATGATGTTGAGAGAATCTCTCAGTTCCTAGGATTAGAAACCTCTAACTTGGTCTTTTGGTGAGGCGTATGCCTCGTATGCACTGTCTAGCTGCCATGGAAAGGATATCATACATTAAGACTGTAGATGTGATTTGCTTGGGCATGTTGACATTAGAAAAGGATTAAATTGGTAACCACATTTTTCATTTAATTTCGAGGATACTTGCGTTTTGAAGGTTTGTTTGAATTGTTTAAATTAATGCAAATCATAGTACAATGCCTTATGCATTTCATATGGAAACATATAAAACAGATACAGGCATTATCAAGTAAAACAACCTCTCAAGTTGTAGAGTGGTTGCTTGAAATCATTTTCTTTAATGGGAGTTTGATACCCTTTTTTGGGAATGGTGACCAATGTGGTTCAATCATACTCCTTTGAAGAATCGTAGTTGTTGTATTGTGTATACAGATCCAATTCTAAATAATTTGCCTTCCTTCTCATTTATCATAGAGTTGCCTTCATGAAGAGAGGTAGTAAGAAGGATTTTTCTTGTAATTTCATATTTAACCACTTGCATTTGAAAAGTAATACCTAAGTTTAAGAAAGAATTGACTGTGGCTTCTTACATACTCACTAAGTGTACACTTCCATGAGAATTTTTTACATCAGAAACTGACATGCATTTAGATAAGCGTGCAACTTGAATTATATTCTGCTTTCAGGATGCACCATGTTTAGCTTATAGTGCTTTTCATTGTTTGGTTTTACTTCTGTGTTTAGATTTTATTTTTTTGTACATTCACTTGAATTAAGGTGTATACAGTAAAGGAAAATTTTAGGTTAATTTTAGCCATTTATTATATTTATTTATTATGCTTTGTCGCTGTCTCCCGCGTTAGCAAGGTAGCGCAAGGAAACAGACGAAAGAATGGCCCAACCCACCCACATACACATGTATATACATACACGTCCACACACGTACATACATGCCTATACATCTCAATGTATACATATATATACACACAGAGACATATACATATATACACATGTACATAATTTTAGCCGTATTGATGAAAACAAAAATTTCAGAGTAGCACATTCACTTTGCTTGACTTGCCCTATGCCAGTGGCCTGTTAAGGGTGAGGCACTCAAGGCTAAAAAGCAGTGCTAGAGTTCACTAGATTTGAAGCCTTTATTGCCATGGCCACTCCTTAAGGAACTTCCAGAATGGAACAGACGTCAGATATATAGATAAATAAATATGCCTCTCTCCCTTTGCTAACCATCTGTTCAGTAGTT
The DNA here is from genome assembly GCA_032361445.1 of Panulirus gracilis. Lineage (NCBI taxonomy): Eukaryota > Metazoa > Arthropoda > Malacostraca > Decapoda > Palinuridae > Panulirus > Panulirus gracilis. Next base: position 6,201 of record JAUUEG010204732.1, on the reverse strand, counting down.
TTGGTGTACAGTTCAGCCCTGGTCCTCCCCTATGCCGATCAGTAACCTCTGCTTGGAAATGATATCATCATCCTGGTGGCTGACTCTGTGTTAGTGCTCCCAGCCTCATATTTTTGTAGATCCCTGGATGACACAGAGTCTTCCTTTTTCCTGTTATTGTGTTATTATATGTGTTGATTGTTACTGTTTTCTGAAGTGGATAGTGACTTCTGCTCTTTGAAACTTACATATTTTTTTCCAGGATACTTTTATTGTGGACACCCTATACAGGGGGAATATACAGGAGGTACTAGAATGGTACCATCCCAGAGTGTTTACAATGATTGAATCCATGAAGTAGTGCCATTCTAAGTCTAGCAACAGTCAGAGAAGCCTCCAGTAGTTTTTGTTTGACCCAATTAATCTTGACTTATGGTTAGTAGACAAGAGGCTCTTGCAGCTTGATTCCAGGGAAGGGAGTTTTTCTGTACCATAGAAACTGTTTTATGATAGGGTTAGTAGCAGTTGGGAGCTATGTATAGATGAAGGTCACCCACTCATCACAGTGGGCTGGTTGGAATCGCTAGGCTCTCTTATCTGGCAGTCCCTCACCTTGAATCTTACTGCTCTGTGAAGCAAAGGGATACTAGGGCTCCCTGCTAGACAGGCATAACCTATGTCCCTAGAAGGGTCAAACTTTTCATATAAAGAAAATTGAACACTGTATTTTTTGAGAAAAGCTCGCTTCTTAGGACACCTTTGGTAGAGTTATACCATTATTTTTTTGGGGGGAGAGTTGAACCTCCAGTTTCCCTGAGTTTCACTGGTTATTTTCGATTGCCATTTCTTGGAGACCAATGATTGTCTGATGACTCTTAGACATCAACACTTAGGGAGCTTGATTTCATTTGGTGTTAGACTTTTCAGTCTTAAAATCTTCACCTGGGAGTGTTTGATATGATGTGAGGCAAGGCCTCAGAAAAACTCATCCTTTGATTTCAGCTTAATGTGATGAAACCTCAGAAATAATCAAATTAACAATTACTACTCTTGGAGAAAGAGAGAGGCTTATTTTTAGGCTGCTAGAACTTTTTCTCATGGAGGATGTTCTTAACAGTCCTGGGATGTTTCAGAAGGCTGAGGGATTAGAATGCAACCTCAGATGCATTATTATTCTCTTCACTATCCTTTGAAGTATTTTTCTTATAAGAAAAATCAGTCTTTTATGCCATTTTTAGAATGGTCCATCAAGAAAAATAAATGGGGTTTCCATTTAGACTACTTTGACCCACCTGCAAGTTGGCCAAGTTGGATGGGAAATGTATTCTTTATCCTTATTCCTGTTGGAAGTCTTATCCTTTTCTCTTAGTATTTTGAAAAGCTTGCTGAAAGTCTTTAGTGATATATTAACTTTTTGTAATACCTCTCCATGTCTAAAGGAACATTCTATCAAGTCGGGACTTATTTGGAGAGTCTGAACATAGCCACCAGTTATTTATCAATTCCAAGTAGAGATACTGTGTTGCAGTTGGTGTAGACAAAGCAAGAATGTAGATGAGATGGTGTTTCTATACTCATCTATGCAACTCTCTCTCGATGAAGCTATTCATTTGTCTAGATCCAGATTGTTTAGACTGCTTACTTTAAATGAAATGATGGCTGTATATTCTAGCAGCTAGATATGGTGTACAGAAGAGTCAGCATGTTTGGGATGATGCTCCTCATAATTTCAACGGGCAATACCTGAGGTTTTTGTTGATATGCAAGCTCTCATGCTTGGTAGAGCAACATTCTGCCCCAAATATATATATAACCCTCTGAACATTTTTTTAAGGCAATAAAATAAATCCTCCTGATAGATTCCAGTGATAAAAACACCTTTTGAGTCAAGGATTGGCCCCAGAGCTTCAGATTCTTTTGGGAGTTTGATAAATGAGTGTAGCAAATGTTGAGAAAGAGCTTGGGTTGAAGGTAGACTTCTTAACGAACCCTTTCAAAGAGAAGTTTAGGACAGCCCTGACACAATGTTTTGAGAAATATATGTGAAGAATGTTAAAGAAATATATGATAGAACTGCAGTATGACAAGTTTTTATCAAGATCTTCTTTTCATTTGTTAAAAAGTACTCAGACAGAAAGAGAATGAATTTAAATCTGTCCATGAGGAATACCTGCATCTGGGGCCACAGACTAAGGATGACTTCTATACATATAGTTCATAAGTCCTTACAGCAATGCATCTAGACAATCTCTCTGGACCTAAAGGGTGTTTACTGGCACATTTCAGTTCAATCCAGAATAAGAAAGCTTTGGGCTTGTAAGATAGGAAGCCAAACATGGCATTTCAAATTATGCCCCTTGGGTTGTGCATAGCCCATCAGGTTTTTACAAGACTGAATCCAAGACTTTTCTCTACAGGGTGGCTGTTCTCAACTGCCTCAACAGCTTTCAAATAATTGCAAATTTAAAAGAAGAGTGTGCTTGAAAAGGTTTCTGACTTTAACTAGTCTTGTAATAGATGGAACAGATTGGTGCACACTGAAAGGTTTCTTCCAGTTGAAAAGGCTTCGGACAATGCAAAGCTTACTTCAACAGTCCAGGCCCATGTTACTAGTCTCAGCATTAATCAAAGAGCTGCAGAAAGCTTTACCTCAAGAACTCAGTTCCCTAGTCTAGTGAACAGATAGGAGGAACCTCCAAAGGTTTTTTCCTTGGACTGCTCTTCCAACTTCTTCAGTGATTTTGATGAATTCCTTAAGTCTCAGGTGGGGCTTCTTTTCTTCAAAAGGTCTTTTAAGTGTGGGGCTTTTGGAAGAGGAACAAAAATCATAACGTATGAATGCAGAGGAGGTTTTGGTTCCAAGGTTCTTTATCTCCTAGAATGTTTCAAATCCTAGGTATGGGATTCAGTTTTTAATGGACCACATAGTTACAGTCTTTTTTTCTTATGAACAAAGGGTCATGCATATCCCTTCCTCTATTAAAACTTATGAAAGGTTTTCTTTTTGGTAGTGCACAAAAGCCTGCTTCCTTAGGTTTCTTATCTCCTAGTCTTCATTGTATATGCCAGTATCTTATTTACATGGATTTCCTGACAATAGAAATGTCTAAAGTGAGAGATACTTTCACTTGGATCTTTTCACTTGCGTTGGTTCCTCAAGTGGATCTCTACCACCAAAGCGATAAATGGGTACTAAGAACAAATGCTCTGATTGTGGATTGGAAATGTTGGAACCAAAGTCACTTCTCTCCTCAGGTAAATCCTCTGGAGAGAGTTCTTCCTAAACTAGCTAGTATTTAGGGTTTAATAAGTCATGTAACCCCAGGCTGGGAGGAACAGTCTTGGTGCCTGAAATTTCTTCATCTGTGCTATTCCCATCTGCTGATACCTCAAGTTTTGTAGACACCTTCAACCTCAGGTAAGGAGCCTAATTTCTTTCAAAATGCTGGGTTTTTAAGCTTACACCCATGGATTTTCCCAAATGCTTTGACAGCCTAAACCTGAGATCATATAACAAATGGTTTGCTCCATAATGTTCAACATCCACTTAGAGATTTTTTTCAAATTGTTGCTTGAAGATTTAAAGTTCTTCAAAGATTTCAGAAGTTTTCTGTTCAGAACTCTTTTTAGTATATGAATATTACTGTCTATACCTGTTGGCTTTGAAGTGGATGATTCAAGACCTATTTGGAGTAGGCTTCTCTGGTCCATTTTCTTGAGAAGTCTTCCCCCTCCACTGCATCCTAAATGGAAGTTGGCAAGGTCCTAGATTTGAACAATCAGAGGAATTTTCTGGCAATGTATTGCATCTGTGGCTATCTGTTGATAGCTCTTTGAGAGATGCAGTCAGTGTTTAGACATAAGAACCATTTTAGAATGACATATCTTGGATTAAGATCCCTCCAAACTTTGGGTCTTGTTTTGGCGAAGGATGAAACGACTAAGATTCAAAATACCCCCTTTTGATTGCTTCTTGAAAGACTTTTCCAGGATAACATCATGCTTTAAGCCCAAATAATCTCCAAGAATTTATTGAGATCATTAGAATTTTTTTAGGGAGACTTCCTTTTGTTGGTCCTGGAAGCTTGAAATCCCTCTCAGCAAGGACCATCTCATCTTGGATTAAAAGACTTGTTTTCTTGACCCAACCTAACCCACATGTTAGACCCCATGAAGTCATGAAGGAAGATCTTTGGCCCTTCTAAAGAATCTTCCCCAGGAGGGGTTAACAAGAGAGATCATTGGTAATCTGGAAATGCTTTAGTCAAACAACACCATACTCTAGAAATTGTGGTGTCTGTTTGCCACCTTCAGAGCACAGGGTTACTAATGTGCTACAGAATAATCATCAGGTTAATTGATCTTGCAATGCTCCTCTCATGGTTGTAAAGTTCTTTAACCTTTCTCCTCCATGTTGGTAGGCTTTCACAGCTTGCAGGACAAATTAACTCCAGAGTTTTTTTTTCTCTTTCTCTAGGGTAGTCCTGTGAGCAGTTTTTAAGATTAGGGTCTCCTGCCTTACCTATTTGGAAATTTTTTTCCCTTAACCAGTGATGACTACCATCATTGTGATATCCTTGATCTGAGAATAATGAGGTGGGCAGCATCAACACTTTATCAACCAATGGGACGATAACTTCATTGCCAATAGGTGAGTATTGATTGGCAGAAGGACAAAACCAGACTGAGTTGTTGGCTGCAACTGCTGATTAGGTGGTTAGCAAACAGTGAGAGGCATTTACATCAGCACAAGGCAGTAGGTTTAGAGTTTTTTGTCAACCAATGGAAATCTTAGAGATTCACTTAAAACTTGTGGAACTACCTTAGAGAGGAACAGTTTTCACTTCAGGGTTCACCTTTCTAGAAATAGTGTAGATTGTTTCCTATTAGTTTTCTAATGATAAAGATTTCCGATGATCACAGGCATTAATCATTTATCTCTTTCCACAACAGTACATGCTCGGGACATAACTTTACTTTCTGCATATAGATACTGTTCTTATCTGAAAAGAAAAGAAAGAGCTCTAGAATCTTTACAGCCTTACAGTTTAAGAACAGATACTTTTCAGGAATTAAATGAAAAATTATCTGTTAAGTATGCTTATGATTCACACACATCTGGTTGATGTTTGTTAGCTTCGTCTCAATCTAACAGCTTATCCACAAATTTTTATTTTCATTTATATTTATTTCTTGATAATTTTCTTTAACAAGGTTTTCATTGTGTTGTTTGGCATTAACAAAGTGTGTTGCTTTGTAATCATAAATATTAAGGGAACTCTTATCTGAACTTTCTCAGCATTTTGTGGTATGTCTACTTGCTGTAAAAGCAGGCAACTAGTTTAGCCAATGAGGCTGTAGATTTTACCTAAGGCTTAGCACAGTACAAGTTAGTCTTTTAGTTATTGATTACACCAGTATTGTTTATGTAAAAGGCTTTTATTATCCTCAGTGATCGAGATTTATAGAGTAACCAGTGTATTTAAAATTTTTATTAGACTCCTTTTTACCTTTATCTTTTTTTCTTGCAGATAGATTTGATCAAAAATATTACACATGAGTCTGTGATAGAGTGCATAAAGCAGATCATATCAAGTAAAGACAATCCAGGGTACAGAAAACTGAGCGTGCAGGTTGTTGGTGCTGCGAATCCAAAAGAGGAATGTTCACCATCACTAGAGATCTTCATTGGTCAGTAGTTTCAGATTTGTAAGCTCATATTGTTTTTCTTTATCGATAGCTTTGCTCTCCTAAACCTTAATGCTCTTTCATTTATAGGTTGAGAATGGTCCATGCAGCTTTTCATCAGATCTGTACTCATTTTGTGTATGCATTCATTAGTAATTGTAGTTATGTTCTGTATACTCCCTCATTACACCTTGCTACTTCATCATTATTCTAACTTTCCTCTGCATTTCCTTAGAATTAATTAGCCATTAATTGCAAATTTCTTTTGCACATTTTTTTATCATAATTTTCATCATGTAATTATCTTTAGGCAAATGCATAGTTCTATGTATTAATGCATTTGTAAAGCCATTGCATCAACTGCAGATCTAGGATCTAGTTGTATCTGGTAAACAGCTAAAAAAAATGGAAAAAATTGAGAAATCAAATGGTGTTCCTAGTAATGATTATACAGGCACCTCTCTATTTACGTGATAATTATGTTCTTGAAAGTGGTCAGGTAAATAAGAAATACATAAATCAGACTGTAAATAG
>JAUUEG010204072.1:0-10128 GCA_032361445.1 Panulirus gracilis | reverse complement strand
TCTCAGCTGCCAGTCACGTCTCAGATGACATAAAAGAATACTATTATATCCTTCTGCAGCAGCCACAGCATCAGAATACACTCTCCTCCCTCCTGTAGTCGGTGTCAGCCAAGGTAGAGCACCATCGGGTCTCGTGAGACCGGTGACGAGCCACAACGCCCAGTGGGGCCTCTAACACAGTTGGAGCCATAAACATACCTTGGTCTAAGATGCTGCGAGAATGGGACTTTTTATGGCCCCATCTGTATTCACAGTTATCTGAGGGAAGTTATAGTGTTATTATAATCCCCAGGAGGAGGTGACGCTCCAGCATCTGTCTGGCTGGGGTTAGTAAATATATACCTGAATGGGATGCATAGTTTACCGTGTGTGTGAGGGAGGCGAGGACATCATGGGTCTCGCTTTGATGAATCAAGGTTGAGGGAAGCTGAATGATGCGTCGGAGTGGATGACTCATGTCATCCTAGTGTTAGAAGTATGGATGTAGTCGGACCTTAATACAGCAGTAGGATGCGTGACGCTGCTGCCAGAGATACTTTGTCATAAATGAATAGATAACTAATTCGTGTGTGTGTGTGTGTGTGTGTGTTTTATTTATTACAAGAATAATCACATACCTTAAAGATCGGAAGAAAAATCGGTCAAGTTAAAACCGTCCCAATCTTACCTTCGCTTACATGTGTTTCTATTGTACCTTTGCGTAAGTCACAGGTATTTCTGTTCTTTCACTTTAGTGATAAGTGTTCCTGTTGCACCTTTACCTAAGTCATAAGTATTTCTGCTGTAACTTCACTTAAGACATAAGCTTTCCTGTTGTACATTAAGCCATAAGTATTTGTATGCACCTTCATTTAAGGTATAAGTGTCCCTATTGTATCTTCACTTAAGTTATGAAAATTCCTATTCTACCTTCACTTAAGTGATGATGAAGTGTGGTTGGTCGTCTTGCTGGGGCACGAGGCACCTCACACGTCTCACGTTCACTACCACCTGAGTTCGTCAGTCCTGCAGAAGATCATAACGAACTCATGAAGGCAAGCTCTTCGAGACGGCGAGAGATTCAGCTGTTCCATTCCTGAGACGAGAAACACGACTTACACATCATCCACTCGACGTCGTACACTCAAGACTGTTTTTACCCTTACATGTGTAAACAGTTACCAAAGGACCTGTAGTGACGGTAACTGCTGAAGAAACCATTTCTTTTATATCTATATCATGACAACCAAAAAATCAGAATAAACCGTCTGGTCTTTTTCTGAGAGAGTTTACAGTCTCGGCATTTATGACACCAGGATACGCCTATTCTAAGTTCCCAATGACTGTGTAAAGACCTATTTCCCGACAGCGGTAACTGAATAATAAACAGGATTATGTTGGTAGCGTTGCCTTCTTGATGCCATGTTCGTCTGGAAGTTAGGATCTGAAGAATTCTGAATCGTTTACCTCGCGCACAAGAGGGATGGCACGATGTGATGAAGGTTCTGGACGAGACAAGAGTGTGAGAAGTTGTGGAGAACATGAAAAAGAGAATCTTCGTTACCCTCATGGCTAATCTGACAAGAGTTTTATATTTCAAGTTATCAGGAGAATCCCGAGGAACACGCGAAGAATGTTAATGAAACATTCACTAGGAACATTGTTCCGCTCGTGTTTACAAGCTGGCAAACTCCAAATATTCTGAACATATTATGGCTTGGCCAACCCTGGGCGTTGTGATCGCATTATAGTTTGGCTAAACCTAGGCGCTATGATCGTCGTACGCAACATACTAAAGCTTGAGTGTTATGATTATGATAATTCTTAAATAACTTTGAATATCATCTTAGGTCATGTCTGAGCACACTATTATGATGGTCAGAATATTGCTTGGTCAAGATCCTTATGACACTGTGCTGCAAATCAGTGGAACAGCAATTTCATATTCCTTATCTAAACTGTTGGACATAAGTATGTTTACAGTCATGATGTTAAATCCACACAGTGTTCAGTAATCATGGCCGGAGTCGCGACCCTCCAACAGATTCACAGCACAAAACTTCTTACAGACTGGCCTTCGTCTGAGCTATTAGCAGTGAAGTTCTTCCCTCGTTCATAATCATCAAGAGAGAAGCACTTGAAAAAATTTTGAAATTGTCAGGTAAGAGGGTCCATGGTACATGCACGGCCTCACATTTTCTCTACAAAACCTCTCCTTAAGTTTGTCAATCTCTTCCAGCGTCGAGTCTAAACTGTGCTGGAGATTAATTCTTTTTTTCTTCACGAGTCCCTTTGATCTTGCCCATTTTCCTCGTAAAATATTTCTTGAATCTTTACAAAATGTCGGCCAAAGTTTGTTCGTTGTTTGTGGTGTTAATGTTCGTCTTCAGGGCTTGTGTAGGATATGGGGGCAGAAGCCTCTCTCTTCCACGTCACAATATTCTTAATACGTCTGCATCAACATCCCAGTATCAGGGCCAGAGGCTAGGATTATGAGGTCTCCAAAGTCTGCAATCTATAAGATCTCTAACATTATTACTAAACGAAATCCATTAGTTGCTGTGTCACGACAGGATGTTGTGTTCACTTCCCTGTATTGTTTCCAAACGCAGAGAGAGAGAGAGAGAGAGAGAGAGAGAGAGAGAGAGAGAGAGAGAGAGAGAGAGAGAGAGAGGATTGTAAAAAGTACTGCGTTAAGCTGGTATGTGTTGCCGGTTGGACAGCACCACAATAGCGGAGTGCCTGTAGTCTGGTACAGCCAAATGATAATGTTACCAAAGGAAGGAAAACCTCGTCAGGATAGTACACTATCAAATCTACATATGATCAAGATAACATTCTACCGTATCGAGAAGGGAAAATAACTAATTCATAGCAACAGACTGAGACTTAAGGCCGTACAAGGACCACGAACTTACTCTCATTTTGACCAGCCAGTGTGTTTCTTGGGCAAAGAAAACCTTCCTTGTCCCTGGTGGAAAACCAAGAACTCGGTAGACTTTTTTACGTGTGAGACGAGTGTGACTGGGAATCCTAATGGTTCCCTCTCTCCAAGGAAAACTACTTAGATATGGTCTGGACAATGGGTGATATCTTCCAGGCTCAGCCTTTCTACAGGGAGGGTTTATGGTAATGGAGTATTGATTCTGTGTTCGAGCGGCTGTTATGCACATGTCCTGGTCGTATGTTGGTTGTGAGTCGTCTTGGCTATGGCTGGTGTGGGTCAGCTGCCTCTGTTTGTGTGTTCAGGTACCTATTTCTGATCACCTTTGATTTGCATAAACGTTATGTAAGCAGCATATTTACTGCCACACTACAGAGTCACATGAGTGGGTCCAGCATTCTTTGTACAATCTGTAGTATCACTTACAGAACCCCATGTCGTTTGTCACACGGCACCAAAGGGAGTAACTGTGCATAATTTGAATGAGTGCTATCTATTCATCAATCCTCTTCTCTTCTGCATAATTTTCGTAACTCTTTCAATGAAATCTACTCAGATTTCAAAACGTAGTTTTGTACCTCCAAATCCAAGCCAGCTATAATGAGAAAAATTAATACAATCCAGGTATTTCAATACATTTATTATATTAGATATTTTCTTATTTCTTTCTTTATAAGCTGGTTAATTAGAGAATCATCTCGGTCTCCATCCTCTTACAATGGAGTAGTGTCTCTACGACTCTGAATATGTTCTTAAAGGCTTAACAAACTCCGTCGCGCACTCTTTTATTACCTATGGGGAAAGTTTTGTTCACTCGACAATCTAAGAAGTGTGTGTGTGTGTGTGTGTGTGTGTGTGTGTGTGTGTGCGTTTGACGATAGTATTCTTATCATCTGTCTGGGAGGTGAAGATACAGATGATACACCACCAAACTCATCACCACAGACCTGCAGATACGATGTGGTTGTTACAACTGGTTGTATGATATGGTTGCTGACCTTCGACAATACAAGACGCATCACTTGATCTCTCCTGCCCAGAGACCCCCCACGTCCTGCCCTCTGACTTTCGTCACCGTGACCCTTGAACTTTCACGTCCTAATCTTTGACATTCAATAACCGAGCCCTTGATGTGACCTTTGATCTCAACGCCCTGAGCCTTCAGCTGAATCCTACGCTATGACCTCCACTCAACCCTTGACCTCCTGCATCCTCACAGTTGACCTGACGACGCTCTCTTCATACTTACCTTCTAACGTCACATATCCAGGCAATAGACCTTCTAGGCCTTGATTCTTGACCCTCCAGGTCAACATCTATGAATGTGAGAGGTCCATAGTACTGCTAATACTGCTATTACTATTTGTTAGCTTGTATCCTTCAACTCAAAGTGGCATTATCTTAAGATGTCTTCAACTATATTGTTGTAAGATGTTGTTGGTGTGCAGGTTATGGGCTGGTGCCTCTGGAACGAGACACTAGGATGGTGAGGTCGCTGGGCTAATGCCTTTACTTAAACGGCCTCCAAGATAATCGTAATTAAAAAATCAGGTATTTCAGTGTGCAGTTTTGTACATCTTTAAATAAAATGTCGACAATCCCATATAACACACCTATATACCTTTCTAAGCACTAATGCATAATGACTGTATGCAATTAAAAACCCCTTTTTCAGACGCTTGACGTGGGCAATTCTTTACCCGCCAGCTTTGCATAAATCATCATCTGAAACAATGAATTATCTACAGCTCGTGTTTTATCATTCACGTTACATTAGCTACTCGTCTGTCAGAATGAAGACCGTTCAGTAATCTCGCTTGTCATGGCCAGGCAAAGAACTTTGTGGTGTAACTGATCCAACACTGAGTACAGAGATGAACCTCGAAATGACGAAGTGTGATCCTCATTATCTTCATCAAGACTTGTGTCCTCAGCCACTAGGTTATAACCAGCTTTGAAGGGCAGCAACACCTGGCGTCCAGAACACACCTGGACGAGGAGGTGCCACAGATCCAAGAGAGGGCAAGACGAGGAGGCTCGAGGTGAAAGGGACAATTAAATTATTCTTCGGCTTCGGTCAACTTTCCTGAGACAAAAGTCCGACTCTGATTTTCTCTCCTGAAAACTTCCTAATCTTTTCCTTACTGAAGTAGGAAAAAATAAAAGCCTTGCCGACGTAAATACCTTCTCGACGTCATATCAAAGTTTATATTTTCCCTTTGGTGTTACTTCCTAGGAAAAACCTCTCAATACAGAGAGAGTTACTTGTTGCATTAAATCTGTTCTGTACCTTCTGCTGAGTTTTGTTTTGTTTCAAATTCTTATATAGTTTCCCATATGAGATATGATTATTTAGAGTACCAATACTGATAGTTTTCTGGCGTATTCAGGTGAAGAAGTGACTTTGAAAGGAAGGCATCGTAGCTTAGTATTCTAAACACAGCCGAACTGGCCATGTGTATCTAAAATCCTTCTAATGTCATTACGTCACCTGCACCAAGGTATAACCTAAAACACACCAATACAAACTACGACAACCACCCAACATCTGGTCACTATAAAACATCTTCACCCACTAGTCGCCACAGAACACTGTCACTCAGAACTGCACCTTTCCAGCCTCCCAACGCAGTGCAACTCCTCCCCTCTCTCTGTAACCCCCCAGAGACCATACCACCATCAGCCACCACCCTTACAAAGAAACTAATATTTCCCTCTTCACCTCACCACCGCAATCCATCACGAGCCTACACCACTGTCCCACAACCAACAGAATAACCGTTCCTACAGCCACAATACCATCACAGACCAACATCCTCACCAACACCTTAATCGCCCGGCTCAGCAACGTGAGAAGTGACAGGGTATACATCCAAAAACTTGTGCTATCTCTCGCGAAATTCGAGACCACACGCTCCAAAAACAACCTTGCTAAATCTTTTGCGGCTTATCTCGCCTGATTTATAATTTGTTACTGTGATTACATACCAAACTGGAATACTGTTGACCGAGAGAAAACGTTTGACAATAGATCATAAAGGATCATTATTCGATGGCACATGAAGCCCTAACTCTTTATACTAACTTATCAAATGCAATTAAACTCATTTTACTTAATCTGGGTCAAGATTTCGTGGCGAAGGTTGTATGTTTTCTTCTCATACATGAACAGCTGAAGTCATCGGAAAATAACGCGAGGTATCATGTCCTTGAAGTCTTCGATCACTTTGCATTAGTAGTAAAACGTGGGTAAAGTCAAGGAAGTAATCAATAGCCATTAAAGAAATCATCTGAATAAATCCCCCAAGACTGGCTGAATGAGGTAAACTGTCACCAGAAACAGTGTCATGTGTGATGTTGGCTTGTGTAGTCAGTCCTCTGCTCACGTAGGAGCCTCTGACGTTATCCAAAATATGATTCTTAGGGCATTCAGTAAGGTGATGTATAGCAGGATGATACAGCTGAAGTTCATGCAGAATGGGGGGTTAATGCTGTGTTGTATGATGTATACTATCAACACTGATTCCCTAATGTGGAGCCATTCCATGACTGAAATGCGACAGATCTTGCAGCGCTACGAACAGTAAATTGGATACTTATGAAACTTTCATACCCATGAGCTGGCTAGACCCGGCCACAGTCACGTCTCAAGGTAAGACACTAGTCCAACTTCTGCCTCTCATCTCTGGAGCATGATGACGCTTGATGTAGGTTCCAGTCTCACTCTTTCATCATTAAACTTGTTTGTGTCCTTTTGGTATAATTTTGCCACTGAAACGTACGAGCAGTGAAGCTCAGTTATCTTATTGAAAGGCCCACAAGTCAAGGGTCTCCAGGAAGGTTTTGTGTGATGTCTTTCTGCTGGGCTGACGCTGACACACTGGAGTTTAAATCGGTCATCGAGTAAACTTCCAGGACCACGAATATCCACAGTTTCTGCCTGGAACGACTTTTACCCCGACTTTCGGTCCTGACTTCCTGTGATTACCCGAAATCTTACCCTTTGGTCAATCAACTCAATTCATCCACAACTTTGAGACTTGGATGGCTAATCTTGAAGGCCTGGAAAGGAGAGCTGGTCAAGACATGGATTTCCAACCATGAACAGTCGTGATGTCATTATTGTCGCTCTCTTTGTACCTCAAGCGCCCTCTTTAGAAAACTACTGAAGTCATTTTCCATAATGCCCTCTGACTGGAAAGGTTCCCAACACTTTCATGGTTGCACAAGTACACTGAGGAGCCGGCTACGAGCATCGGATGATGGCTAACACAAGAGCTTCCATGACTGACAGAAAATGGAAGTTGAAACGATGATAATAGGAAGCTTTTTTCCTGTACTAAATCCTTCTCTCACTCTACGTTCCATTATTTACCATGAACTTATATAGAATGGGAGATTCTTTCACAATAACAACTAATTGTGTGTAATGAATGACTCAGAAGGACAGTAGTATATAATATCTTTAACCAGAGTCCAAACAGGATATTCCATTGTCTTTACAAAGACGTCTCTGATACACTGCAATACTCTGCATAGTTTGGATAAGAGTTCACAACACATTGAGTATAAGAAACACTAAACTGCTACACACGTTTGATTCAAGATACCTGAGCATGAAATCATTTATCTGGGTGTTGTAAGTTCATCCTACTGCTATGGTAAGCTTATTTTGCCGAATATGAATTTGCTTTGGTTTTCCCGCAGTCGAGGAAATGTAAATCGAACTCCTTCAGTTATGGCTACATTTATATGAATGTTTTCCTCAATTATGAGCACAGGATGTGGGTTATTGAGTAGGCGATTGTTATGAATTTTCTTGAGTTTACTATTTCGACACAATTTCATTTCATTATTGGTATTGTCTCTTGCATTATAATAAATGGTTATAAAAGTAATAAAGCGAGCAGTAACTTGCAAAAAAAATGTGTCACATTTTCTTTTGAAAGAGAATGTGTCGACAAAAACATTTCCTTGCTCACATTTTGTGAAAGAAAGAGACTACAGATGGACAATGACGAAAATTTAAACAAAATGCAGGACTTAGTGTCGCGGAATATTACAGACATCATGGCTGGAATGAGGTGTGGCCCAGGCCGGCGTCATCTTGACGTTAACTTCGACAACTCTTGCAATCAAAACTTGTCTCCCACTTTTCCCTCACACATATTGGACCAGAAGTGGCCAACTGTGCAGTAGGTTTCCCCCTGGGACACGATGATGGGTAGGGTGGGGAAATCATGGGCGCTTATCTGGTTTGATAAGATAGTGATGTATATTGATGGCGATGTACGTTGGTCTAAGAAGATAGTCAGCTACACTGTAGTGTTTAGGCAACTATGTACACTCGTCTGGTGAGGTATGACGATACAAAGATCAGTGTTATCCACAATCACAAATGGATAAAACGTGACTAAATGAAAAATGAAAGGAGGAGCTGGGGATTCATTCTTCTCATAAAGTCCTCTACAGAGGGATGATTTTACCTCTATGACGAGTACACCAGCTTATGTACAAAGCTGGTGGATCAGAGTAACTGGACTGGCCAATCCTGGAGCGCCTTATCTGCCGCCGCTTTAGTCCAGGTGAGGCTAACTACTTTGGTGTGGATGATGAGGAGGGACACTTGCCATGAGATGTAAACATTCTACGCCAGGGAGCAGACAAGAAGACGAGGAAAGCATTGAAAGCAGTTCATATCAATGTGAATTTTCTTTTTTTGTTTTTGTTTCGGTGGCCCCCATTTATAGTTAAGCAGACTAAATTCTAAATATTCTGTTTTCGAAGCCTGGGTCTGCGTCCGGTAGAGGTTATTGATAATGAGGTCATCGTCCTCTAATCCTTTTAATTTCTTTTAAACAATGTTTCAGAATACTTTTGAGCGTAAAGTAACGAAATACAAGTCGATAGTTAAGAATCTTTTCGTTTACTGTTTGCTGAGACGTCACGGGCAACTGAAACCCTAATCAAGGCCATCTCATAAACGCTACATATACCTCAGCCTTGGCCAGGCGCACATTATATAGACCAACCCCTGAGGGTTGACTGTGGACCGACTGCTGCAACCAGGACTTGAACCTATTGGATCGACCCTGGGCGACCCGTGAATGCTTGACGGACATGAAAGCTTACCGCTACACCAGGGAGGCCCATGATAAGGAAGGATGCTAACGCATGCACACCCGGCCCAGGATAACTTATCATCGAATTTT
This sequence comes from Panulirus gracilis, assembly GCA_032361445.1. Classification (NCBI taxonomy): domain Eukaryota; kingdom Metazoa; phylum Arthropoda; class Malacostraca; order Decapoda; family Palinuridae; genus Panulirus; species Panulirus gracilis. The sequence continues at coordinate 993 of JAUUEG010204072.1, read as the reverse complement.
ATTTCACTTCTGAGTATTATCAACCATTGCTTCGGGTTGTTTTGATTCTATGGGTTTTTCTTTTCATTTAATAGATGGGGATCATGCTGACGTATGACCCGACTGTGGTTTTCTTCAATTCGCAAAGTCCACTTTGGAATTTTGATTTGAAAGTAGTACGACTGGGATAGGCTGAGGGTCAGGTGCGATGAGACTGTCAGAGGGGCACTGGTCTGTTTAGGGTATCGGTGGAGACATTGGCCTGGTGAGAGGACCAGTATGGAAACGGTCCAGGTTAAGGGGTCGGCAGGGACACTGATGTTGTGAGGGTATCGGAGGGGACACGGTTGTGGGGATGGTGTCGGAAGGTACACTGGTCTAGTGATGGGGTCAAGAGAGACATTGATCTGGTAAGGATCGGTAGAGACACTGGTATAATGAGGGTGTCAAGGGCAGAATTAGTCTAGCGAGTGTGTCGGATGGGACATTGGACTAGTGAGGAGTCGGAAGGCACACTGACCTGCTGAGGTTATCTGTGGGAACAATGGTCTGGTGAAAGGATCGACAGGGACACTAGTTTGGTAAGGGAGTCAACAGGGACACATGTCCGTTAAGAATGGTCGGTCGATGGGGACACTGATCCGGAGAAGGGGGTTGGAAGGGAACTGATCCAGTGAGAGGTTCTGTGGGGACACTGGCCTGGTGTGGGTGTCAGTGGTGACACAGGTATTGCGAAGGGTTTGGTAGGGACACTAATCTGGAGGGCGTATCGAAGGCGGCACTTTTTAGGTTAGAGAGTCGGAGACACTGGCCTGGTGAAAGGGAACGGTGGTGGCATTGGTCTGGTGAATGTTTCGGTGGGGAAACTTGTCTGCCGAAGTTATTGGTGGGAACACTGGTTTGGTGAAGGGATCGATAGAGACATTGGTTTGGTGAGAGCGAGTCAGCAGAAACATTGCTCTGGTGAGAGGGTCGGAGGAGACACTGCTCATATGAGGGGATTGGAGGAGATAC
>JAUUEG010203961.1:0-10128 GCA_032361445.1 Panulirus gracilis | reverse complement strand
AACACTCTATCCCCAGGACTGTCCTCAAGCCATACCCAGGAATGTCTAAACGCTATCCCCAGAACAGTCCACACGATATCCCAAGGACTGTCCCCACATTATCCCCAGGACTGTCGACACGCTATCCCAAGGACAGTCCACACGCTATCCCCAAAACTGTTCACATAATATCCCAATTACTGGCGTAATGCTATCTCCAGGACTGTCTAAACGCTATCACCAGGACTGTCCATACGCTATCCAAGCGAAAGTCCACACGCTATCCTAGGACTGTCCACACGCTATCCCCAGGAGTGTCCATACGCTCTCCTCAGGACTGCCGAAACATTATCCCTCAGGACTGACACGCTATCCCCAGGACTGTCCACACGCTATTCCCAGGACTGTCCTATGCTATCCCAGGACTGTCGACACACTATCCCTAGGACTGTCGACATGCTATTCTCAGGACTGTGCACACTTTATCCCCAGGAATGTTTGACACACTATCCCCAGGACTGTCCACACGCTATCCCCAGTACTATCATCATGCTATCCTCAGGATTGTCTACAGGCTATCCCAAAGTCTATACATATGTCCTCCCTAGGAATGTCTAAACGCTATCCCCAGGGCTGTCTGACACACTATTCCAAGTACTTTCCACACTCTATCCTTAGGACTATCCACACGCTATACCCAGGACTGTGGACACGCTATACCAAGGACTGTCGACATGGTATCCCCAGGATTGTCCACACGTTGTCCCCAGGACTGTATTACACGCTTTTACCAGGAATCTCCACACGCTATCCCAAGAACTGTCGACATACAATCCCCATGACTCTCGAAACGCAATCCCCAGGACTTTCCACACGCTATCCCCAGGACTGTTCATATACTATCCCCAGGACTGTCGACACGCTATCCCCAGAACTGTCCGCATATTATCCTCAGGACTCTCCACACGCTATCACCTGGACTGTTCACAAGCTATCCCCAGGACTATCTACATGCTATCCCCAGGACTGTCGACACACCATCCCTAGGACTGTCGACATACTATCCCCAGGGTTGTCCACACACTATCCCCAAGACTGTCCACAAAATATCCCCAAGACTGTCCACATGCTATCCCTAGGACTGTCGATACGCTATCCCCAGGACTGTCGACATCGTATCCTTAGGACTGTCCACACGTTATCTCAAGGACTGCATGACACGCTGTACCCAGGACTGTCAACAAACTTTCCCAAGACTGTCCACATGCTATCCCCGGGACTGTCCACACACTATCATCTGGACTGTCGTCATGCTATCCCTAGGACTGTCGACATGCTATCCCCAGGACTGTCCATACGCTCTCCCCAGGACTGTCCATACGCTATCCCCAGGACTGTCCACATATTATCCTCAGGACTGTCGATACGCTCTCCCCAGGACTTTCGACATGGTATCCTCAGGACTGTCCACACGTTATTGCTAGGTCTGTATAACACGCTATCCTCAAAAATGTCAACACGTTATCCTCATGACTGTCGACATGCTATCCCCAGGATTGTCGACACGGTATCACCATAACTGTCCACACGCTATCCCAAGGACTGTCGACAAACTATCCCTAGGATTGTTCACACGCTATACCCAGGACTATAGAAACGCTAACACCTCTACTGTCTACACGCTATCCCCAGGATTTCCACACGCTATCTCCAGGACTGTCCCCACACTATCACCAGAACTGTCGACACGCTATCCCTAGGACTGACCACACACTATCTAAAGGACTGTCGACACATTATTCCCAGGACTGTCCACAAACTATCCCCAAGACTGTCCGCATACTATCCCTAGGACTGTCCACACGCTATCCCCAGTATTGTCTACACACTATCCCCAGGACTATCGACACACTATCCACAGGACTGTTTACACGTTATCTTCAGGACTGTTAAAACGTTATGTTCAGGACTGTCGACACGCTATCCCAAGGACTGTCCACACACAATCCCCAAGACTGCTGACATGCTGTCCCCAGGAATGTCCACACACTATCCCCAGGACTGTGCACATACTATCCCCAGGATTGTCCACACACTATCCCCATGAATATCGACACGCTATCCCCAGGACTGTCCACATGTTATGCCCAGGGCTCTCCACACACTATCCCCAGGACTGTCGACACACTATCCCCAGGACTGTTGACATACTATCCCCAGGACTGTCTGCACACTATCCTCAGGACTATCGACACGCTATCCCAAGGACTTTCCGTATGCTGTCACCAGGACTGTCTCCACATTATCCCCAGAACAGTAAACACGCTATCCCCAGGACTGTCCACACGCTATCATCGGGTTTGTCCAAACGCTATACCCAGGACTGTCCACACGCTATCGCCAGGACTGTCGAAAGGCTATCCCCAGGACTGTCCACACGCCATCCCCAGGAATGTCGAAACGCTACCCCTAGGACAGTCCACACGATATCCCAAGGACTGTCCACACATTATCCCTGGGACTGTCGACACGCTATCCCAAGTACTGTCCTCACTCTATCTCCATGACTGTCCACACGCTATCCCAAGGACGATCCACACGCTATCCTCAGAACTGTCCACATGATATCTCAAGGACTGGCGTAACGCTATCTCCAGGACTGTCTAAATGCTATCACCAGGACTGGCCACACGTTATCGAAAGGAAAGTCTACACGCTATCCCAGGGCTGTCCACTCACTATCCCCACGACTGTCAATACGCTCTCCCCAGGACTGTCGAAACATTATCCCCAGGATTGACATGCTATCCCCAGGACTGTCCACACGCTATCATCAGGATTGTCCAAACGCTATCCCCAGGACTGTCCACACACTATCCGCAGAGCTGTCATTCAAGCTATCCCCAGGAATATTGAAAAACTATCGAAAATACTGTCGACACACTATCCTCAGTACTGTCCAAACGCTATCCCAGGACTGTCCACACACTATCCTCAGAACTGTCGGCAGTCCACACGTCATCCCCAGGAATGTCGAAACGCCATCCCCAGGACAGTCCACACGATATCACAAGGACTGTCCACACATTATCCCTGGGACTGTCGACACGGTATCCCAAGTTCTGCCCACACTATATCTCCATGACTGTCCACACGCTATCCAAAGGACTATCCACACGCTATCCCCAGAACTGTCCACATAAAATCTCAAGAACTGGCGTAACGCTATCTCCAGGACTGTCCAAACGCTATCACCAGGACTGGCCACACGCTATCCAAAGGAAAGTCCACACGCTATCCCAGGACTGTCCACTCACTATCCCCACGACTGTCCATACGCTCTCCCCAGGACTGTCGAAACGTTATCCCCAGGACTGTTTGACACGCTATCTCCAGGACTATCGACACGATATCCCCAGGGCTGTCGACAATGTATCCCAAGGAATGTCTACACGACATCCCCAGGACTGTTTATATGTTCTCTTCAGGTCTGTCATAACGCTATCCCCAGGACCTTTTGACAAGCTATCCACAGGACTGTCCACACGCTATCCCTAGGACTGTACACCTACTATACCCAGGACAGTCCACATGCTATACCCAGGACTGTCGATATGGTATCCCCAGGACTGTGAACACGTTATCCCCAGAACCCTATGACACGCTATTCCCAATGACTGTCAACGAGATATCCCCATGACTGTCAACATGTTATCCACGGGACTGTCGACACACTATCCATAGGACTGTACACACGCTATCCCCAGGACTGTAGACACAACATCCCCAGGACTGTCCTCAAGCTATCCCTAAGAATGTCGAAACGCTATCCAAAGTACTGTCGACACACTATCCCAGGACTATAAACGTTATCCCCAGGACTGTCATAAAGCTATCTCCAAGACAGTCCAAACGCTATCCCCAGGACTGTCCACACTCTATCCCCACGACTGTCGACAGGCTATCCCCAGGACTGTCCATACGCTATCCCCTGGACTGTCGAAACACTTTCCCTAGTGCTGTCCACACGCTATCCCAAGGACTGTCCACACGCTATCCCCAGGACTGTCCATATGCTATTCCAAGGACTGTCGAAGCGGTATCCCCAGGACTGTCGATATGCTATTCTCAGGACTGTCCACACGTTATCCCCAGGACCATTTGACACGCTATCCCAGGACTGTCCACACGTTATCCCCAGTACTGTCAGCATGCTATCCCAGGACTGTCGAAACGCTATCCCCAGGAATGTTTGACACGCTATCCACAGGACTGTCCACACTCTACTCCCCAGGACTGTCCACATGCTATCCCAAGGACTGTCGACACGCAGTCCTAGGACTGTTGACATGGTATCCCCAGTACTGTCCACACGTTATCCACAGGACTGTATGACACGCTAACCCAGGAATGTTCAAACGATATCCCAGGGACTGTCGACACACTATCCTCATGAGTGTCGAAACGCTTTCCCCAGAACTGTTCGCACGCTATCCCCAGAACTGTCCACATACTATCTCCAGGGCTGTCCACACGCTCGTCCTAGGACTGTCCACATGATATCCCCAAGACTGTTGAAGCGCTTTCGCCAGGGCTATCGAAACGCTTTCGCCAGGAGTGTTGAAACGCGATCCACAGGACTGTCCGCACGCTATCCCCATGACTGTCCACAGGCTATCACCAAGACTGTCCACAGGCTATCCCCAGGACTGTCCACAAGCTATCACCAGGACTGTCCACATGCTATCATCTGGACTGTCAATACGCTCTCCTCAGGACTGTCGAAACGCTGTCCCCAAGACTGTTTGACACGCTATCCCTACGACTGTCCGCGCGCTACCCCAAAGGACTGCTCACAGGGAATCCCCAGAACTGTCGACACGCTATCCCAAGGACTGTAACCATGCTGTCCTCAGGACCGTCCACACGTTATCCCCAGGACTGTTTGACACGGTATCCCAAGGACTGTCGACGTGATATACCTAGGACTGTCGACATGCTATCCTAAGGACTGTCGAAAAGCAATAACCAGTACTGTTCACACGCTATCCCCAGGACTGTCCACGCACTATCCCCAGGACATTCCGTTGTCTATCCCACATAACTGTCCACACGATATCCCCAGGACTGTCCACACGCTATTCCCAGGGCTTTCGACACACTATCCCCAGGACTTTGCATATAGCAATCCCAAGAACTCTCCGCACGCTATCTCAAGGACTGTCCACACGCTGTCCCCAGGACTGTTCAAACTCTATCCTCAGGACTGACGACACGCTATCGCCAGGAGTGTCCACACACTATCTCCAGGACTGCCAACACGCTGTTTACTGGACTGTCAACACACTATCACCAGGACTGTCCACACGCTATCCCTAGGACTGTCGGAACGCTATCACCAGGTCTGTCCACATGCTAATCCCATGAGCATCCACAAACTATCAAAAGGACTTTCGATACATTATCCCTAGGGCCTTGCACATAGCATCTCCAGGACTGTCCACACGCTATCTCAAGGACTGTCCACACGCTATCCCCAGGACTGTTCAAACTCTATCCTCAGGACTGACGACACGCTATCCCTAGAACTGTCCACACACGATCCCCAAGGCTGTCCAAAAGCTATCCCTAGGACTGGTGTAACGCTATCCCCAGGACTGTCCAAACGCTATCCCCTGAACTCACCTCACACTATCATCAAGACTGTCCTCACGCTATCCCCAGTGCTATCGAAGCAATATCCCCAGGACTGTGGACACCCTATTCCAAGAACTGTCCACGCACTATCCCCAGGATTATCCACACCCGATCCATATGCTATTCCAAGGACTGTCGAAACGGTATCCCCAGGACTGTCGATATGCTATTCTCAGGACTGTCCACACACTATTCCTAGGACTGACGAAAAGCTATCCCGGGTACTGTCGACACCTATTCACAGGACTGTTCACACACTATCCCCAGGACTCTACATATACTATCCCAAGGACTGTCCACACCCTATCCCTAGAAATGTCGACACACTATCCCCAGGATTGTCGAAAACTATCCCCAGGACTGTCCACACGATATACCCAGGACTGTCTAAACACTATCCCCAGGACTGTCGACACGCTATCCCCATTACTGTCTACACGCTATCCTTAGGACTGTCAACACGTTATCCCCAGGACTGTCGACACACTATCCCCATAGGCTATCCCCAGGACTGTCGAAAAACTATCCCCAAGACTGTCCACACGCCATCCACACGACTGTCCACACACTATCCCCAGGACTGTCGGTCCGCTATCCCCAGGACTGTCTACACACTATCCCCAGGACTGTTGATATGCTATCGCCAGGACTGTCCACACGTTATCCCCAGAACTGTCCATACTCTATCCCGATCAATGAACACACACTATCCCCAACACTGTCGACACGCTATCCTAAGGACTGTCGAAACACTATCCAAAGGACTGTAAAACACGCTTTCCCCACAACTATCCACACGCTATCCCCAGGGCTGTCCAAACGCTATCCCCAGAACTGTCAATACGCTATCCCAACGACTAGCCACACACTATCCCCAGGACTGTCCACACGCTATCCCCAGGATTGTCCACAAGATATCTCCAGGACTGTCCACACACTGTCCAAAGGACTGTCCACACACTATGCCCAGGACTGTCTACAAGCTATCATCAGGACTGTCCACACACTATCCCTATACCTGTCCACACGCTATCACCAGGACTATTCACACCTCATCCTCAGGACTGTCCACACACAATACCCAGGACTGTCGAAAAGCTATCAATAGTAATGTCGACACAATATCTCCAGGACTGTCGGCATCCTATTCACAGGACTGTCCTTAAACTATCCCTAATGCTGTCAAAACACTATCCCCAAGACTATCCACACCCTATCCCAGGACTGTCCACACACTATCCCCAGGACTGTCGAAAAGCTATCCCCAGTACTGCCGACACAATTCCCAAGACTGCCGACACCCTATTCCCAGGACTGTCCGTATACTATCCCCAGGACTGTTAACAAACTATTTCCAGTACTGTTAACACAATATCCCCAACGCTGTCGACACCCTATTCACAGGACTGTCCACACACTATCCCCAAGACTGTCAACAAACTATCCCTTGGATTATCCACACCCTATCCCCAGGAGTGTCCACATGCTATTCCCAGGACTGCCCACACGCTATCCCTAGGACTGTCGAAACGCTATCCCCAGTACTGACCAGATGCTATCCCCAGGACTGTCCACACACTATCCCCAGGACTTTCGACAAAATATCCCTAGGACTGTCCACATAGTATCCCCAGGACTGTCCACACACTATCCTCAATAGTGTCCACACGTTATCTCCAGGACTCTCAACACGTTATCCCCAGGGCTGTCGACACACTATCCCCAGGACTGTCCATACGCTATCCCCAGGACTGTCAAAAAGCTAACCCCAGGACTATTCAAACGCCATCCACAGGAATGTAAACACACTATCCCCAGGACTGTCCACATTCTATTCCCATCAGTGAACACAAACTATCCCCAAGACTGTCGACACGCTATCCCAAGGACTGTCCACACACTATCCACAGGACTGTCCACAAGCTTTCCCCACAACTGTCCACACGCTATCCTCAGGGCTGTCCAAACGCTATCCCCAGGACTGTCGATGCGCTATCCCAACGACTACCCACACACTGTCCCCAGGACTGTTCACACGCTATCCTCAGGATTGTCCACAAGCTATGTCCAGGACTGTCCACACATTGTCCAAAGGACTGTTCACGCACTATGCCCAGGACTGTCTACACGCTATCCCCAGGACAGTCCAAACATTATCCCCAGGCCTGTCCACACACTATCCCCAGGACTATCCACACCCCATCCCCAGGACTGTCCAGATACTATCCCCAGGACTGTCAAAAAGCTAACCATAGTAATGTTGACACATTATCCCCAGGACTGTCAACATCCTATTCACAGGATTGTCCTTAAATTATCCCTAATACTGTCAAAACACTATCCCCAGGACTATCCACACCCTATCCCCAGGACTGTACTCACATTATCCCCAGGACTGTCCAAACGCTATCCCCAGTACTGCCGACACAATCCCCAAGACTGTCGACACCCTATTCTCAGGACTGTCCACATACTATCCCATGGAAAGTCGAAAAGCTAACCCCAGTGCTCTTAACAAAGTATCCCCAAAACTGTAGACACCCTATTCACAGGACTGTCCACACACTATCCCGAAGACAGTCAACAAACTATCCCCAGGACTATCCACACCCTATCCCCCGGACTGTCTACACGCTATCCCCAGGACTGTCCACATGTTATCTCTAGGATTGTCGAAACGCTATCCCCAGGACTGTCCACATGCTTTCCCAAGAACTGTCCACACACACAATCCCCGGAACTTTCGACACGCTATCCCCAGGACTGTCCACACGCTATCCACAGGACTCTCCAAAAGCTTTCCCACAACTGTCCACACACTATCCCCAGGGCTGTCCAAACGCTATCCCCAAGGCTGTCGATGCGCTATCCCAACGACTATCCACACACTGTCCCCAGGACTGTCCACACGCTATCCCCAGGATTGTCCACAAGCTATCTCCAGGACTGTCCCCACACTGTCCAAAGGACTGTCCACGCACTATGCCCAGGACTGCCTACACGCTATCCCCAGGACTGTCGACATGCTATCCCCAGGACTGTGCACACGTTATCCCTAGGACTCTCCACACGCTGTCCTCAGAACTGTCCAAACGCTATTCCTAGGACTGTCAACACACTATCCCTCGGACTGTCCACATTCTATCCCCATCAATAAACACACACTATCCCCAAGACTGTAGACATGCTATCCCAAGGACTGTCCACACACTATCCACAGGACTGTCCACACGCTTTCCCCATCCCCGGACTGTCGATACGCTATCCCAACATCTATCCACACACTGTCCCCAGGACTGTCCACATGCTATCCCCAGGGTTGTCCACAAGCTATCTCCAGGACTGTCCACACACTGTCCAAAGGACTGTCCACGCACTATGCCCAGGACTGCCTACATGCTATACCCAGGACAGTCCAAACACTATCCCCAGGACAGTCCAAACACTATCCCCAGGCCTGTCCACACGCTATCCCCAGGACTATCCACACCCTATCCTAAGGACTGTCCACACACTATCCGCAGGACTGTCGAAAAACTATCCATAGTAATGTCGACACAATATCTCTAGGACTGTCGACATCATATCCATAGGACTGTCCTTAAACTATCCTTAATTCTGTCAAAACACTATCCCCAGAACTATCCAAACCCTATCCCCAGGATTGTCCACATACTATCGACAGGAAAGTCGAAAAGCTATCCCCAGTACTGCCGACACAATCCCCAAGAATGTCGACACCCCATTCCAGGAACTGTCCGCATAGTATCCCCAGGAAAGTCGAAAAGCTATCCCCAGTACTGTTAACACAATATCCCCAAGACTGTCGACACCCTATTCACAGAACTATCCACACACTATCCCCAAGACTGTCAACAAACTATCCCTAGGACTATCCACTCCCTATCCCATGACTGTCTACAGGCTATCCCCAGGACTGTCCACACGCTATCCCTAGGACTGTCGAAAACCTATCCCCAGGACTGTCCACATGCATTCCCAGGACTGTCCACACACTGTCCAAGGGGCTGCCCACACACTATGCCCAGGACTGTCTACACGCTATCCCCAGGACAGTCCACACACTATCCCCAGACCTTTCCACACGCTATCTATAAGACTATCCGCAACCCATTCCAAGGACTGTCCACACGCTTTCCCACAATTGTCCACACGCTGTCCCCAGGGCTGTCCAAACGCTATCCCCAGGACTGTCGATACGCTATCCCAACGACTATCCACACACTGTCCCCAGGACTGTCCACACGCTATCTCTAGGATTGTCCACAAGCTACATCCAGGACTGTCCACACACTGTCTAAAGGACTGTCCACACACTATGCCCAGGACTGTCTATACGCTATCCCCAGGGCAGTCCACACACTATCCCCAGGCCTGTCCCCACGCTATCTCCAGGACTATCCATACCCCATCCCCAGGACTCTCCACACA
>JAUUEG010203851.1:0-10129 GCA_032361445.1 Panulirus gracilis | reverse complement strand
TTCCTGAATGCAGATAACAACATGCATTTACCTATGAAGTGGCTTCAGATGGGTGTAATTAACATGGAGTAGTGCTTAGACTTGGTTGGAGAAGTGGATTTTAAGTGTTTGCCAAATTATCACAGGATATGTTTTGTCAATGTTGTGTTTGTTGGGGATTGACCTGTAAGTATTGGTTGCTGAACTGTGAAGCAGAGATAAACTTTTTATTTCTTTTTTGGAGTTGGTTGTTAGTTATGATGTGGTTTAGGCAGGATGCTGTTGTAAAAATATGAGTGCTGAACATACTGAGGTGAGATAATATTGAAAGTATTTCCAATTCATTGAGCAGGCATTTAATGTTTGTGGTTGTTAAGTAGCTAGTGAATGTTCTGAGAGCCTAATTTTGTGTGGTTTGTAGCCTTGTATGTTTACTTTTGACAAAGTGGTGACCATAAGGGGCTATAACCAACAACAATCCCAATATATTTATATGTCAGTAAAGTATGGGACTTCATGGCCTCCTTAATAAACAAAATACCTAACATTAAAAATCTCTTTCTCTGATTAAAAACTGTCATACAATCTCTTTCCACTAGGAAAGACACTAACAATAATTGTTGGACAAATAACAGTTTCAGATTAAAAAATATCATGCTACATTCTTATTCCACATTTCTTGGTCAGTTCTAATGCCCGTCTTGTTTATCAACATAATAAGCTCCACTAACCATTAATTACAACTGCAAAAATAAAAACAGATACAAAAGGAAAGTGATGAAAATGCATATTTGTAACACATTATAGAGGGAAAAATTAAAGAACAAAGGAAGTAACATAAATACTGATGGAAAACTTCAAAACAACTAATCTGAGAGGCAATGACAAATTGACTTCATAAAAACAAAATAAATAGACCACAAGAAATATATACAGTGAATCAACATTACCACATCATGGTGAAATCAAATTACTATTTATGTACAGTAATTTTTCACACACAAGAATCTAACAAGAAATCTGTTTAAATTAGCTATCATCTCTAACCTCTAGCTGAAAAGTTAATCTTAGTGTATGTAGGAAATGTGATAAACGAGAGTCATAATATACTCATTTCACTTTTCTTGTTGCAACTCTGCAGTTTCTGGCATGGATGCATATTATACATCTTAAACACAGCTTCAGTATGCAGCATTTATCATGCACATCAGTAGGCTTTGAGCTTTTATTTGTAATATCAGTATATCACACCAGTTCATTCACCAGCCAAATACAGCCTCTGAATTCCAAAATCAGTCATTCCACCTACAAGTCTAGGGCAACTTTTCATCAAATGAAAGACATTTAATAATGTTAATTAATCCTACCTACCAAATGTCAAACATGTGACATCTTAATTTTTACTTAATTTTTTCAGATCATACAATGAGGAATTTTCTACTGAGAGGCTGACATTGATATGTCGCTCTGAAATAACCAAATTAAATCTGGAAATACCGAAATGCAATTTTCTCGTGTTCAGTATTGGCCTAAGTTTTAGCTCCATTATTACATATTTCATAAAATACGTTACTGACCAGTCATCTTAATTTATGAACATATGTTGTAAACATCTAATTCACCATTTGCACCATAGTATTTTATTTTCATCTCCAAACACATTCAAAGCAACCTTTGGTACATCCATCCACACTTTTATCCCATGATACACTGCCTGACTGAAATTACAGCTTATCTTCACATCCTTTTAAACCGAACCTTAGATGTCAGCAAGAGACCTCCTTGCCGAAAGCTCAATTTCAGGGTACACTATATTTAATAGGGCTAGGGGGGAATAATGTATGCAGTGGTGTCCTGCTCTTTGATAAAGCATATTCAAATCCCATAGTAAAAACTTTTATAGTCATTGAAAATGTCAACTTCATTTCTGTGCAAATTAAATTACATAATAAGATAACGGTAAGACTAGTTTATAAGCCCCTAGCACAGACAACAGGAGTAGATGAAATATTTCATGATCAATTATCAGAAATTTGTAATGAACAAGATTCTATTACAGTAGGAGATTTTAACATACTGGTACCTAAATGGGGACAATCCCCTTCCAGTAGCTCTGGGTGTGGACTTTTATCTAATTTTGCTTTATGGTACCCTAATCTAATTACTTGAGAAACCTACTTGCAATGAGAATATATTACATTTAGTTCTAACAACAAATGAGCTCATTACTAATGTTGAAGTTGGAAAAAAAATTGGTATAAGTGATCATCCAACTAACTCTTGAGGTCACTTTCAAAATTGTATATAATGTTGGTCAACATAAGTCACATTTTAAAGGCGGAAATTTTAATGATCTTGACATTACTCTTGATGGGCAACCTGAGATGATATGGTCAATGAAAATGACATGAATGTAGCTTGGTAAAGCTTCAGAAAAAAATTCTAAGTAGTAGAGGGAACATATGTGCCAAAGCATCTATTTCTAAAATGAAACCAAGGAGGTGGAACGGTAATATAAAACAGTGCCTCTTGTCTGAGAAAGTAGCTGATAAGAAAGTCAAAGAATCCAACAACCAACATGACAGTAAAATCATATAAATTTGCAGAGAGAAAGCAAGAGTTACATAACAAAGTAAATGTCAATATGAACCGTATATAGCAGAAAATAGCAAAAGATACCCTAAGAAGTTTTACAGTTATGTTAGAAGCAAGAGAGTCAATACCCAGTCGGTAGGTCCATTAATTTGGGAAAACAGTGACTTGGTTCAAGAAATTGAAGCCATGGCAAAAATATTAAGGACTTTTTTTCATCTGTATTTATGATCAAAGACACAATCTATGTCCCAATGAGAGAAGGGAATGTTCTTCAACAAATGGACATAGAAGCTGAAGACACTCAGCAATATACAGAATGAAAATAAATAAAATGGCAGGACTTGATAAATTTCATCCAAGAACAATGAGGCATAAAATGGTACACTTAAGCCCTTGACTAGCCTTTCCAATAAGTCACTTGCTACAGATGAATGGAAGGTTGACAAAGTAACAACATCAGCATTCAAAAAAGGTAATAAGCCAGATATTACTGTTCTATTAGCCTAATGTTTGTAGTTGGAAAACTAATAGAAACCATCATTCAAAACAGAATATAAACCATTTAGAGGACCATGACTTCATGAATGATTCTCAATGAGGTTTTCGACAAAATCACTCATGTCAGATAAATCTGCTTGATTTTTTATGATAAAATCAACATGCAAGAGAAAAGTAAAGCAGTTGATGTTATGTATCTAGATTTTCCAATAAGCTTTCAACTTGGTTCCACAATATGATAAGAAATTGGATAAATGGCTGTAAACATAGAGTTGTGATTAATCGTCAATTCAGAATATTTAGATGTAACAAGTGGAGTGTCACAAGGATCACTTTTTAGGACCAGTTCTTTCACATATATGTTAATGATGTTGATAATAGGTAGCATTAATCATTATAAAAATTTACAAATGAACTTGAACATCTACAGCTTCAAAATGACATAGGAAAATTGATGTACTGGGCTCATTAATGGCAAATCAATTTTAGCATCAATAAGTGCAGACTTTTATATATTTGAAGTAAAAACAAAAAGGCAAGCTACAGTATGGATTCTCTTGAACAGCAAAAAGTAAATGAGGATAAAGACTTAAGGCATAATCATCTGGTGACCTAAAACCAAGCAAGCAGTGAACAGAATCAATGAAAAGTAACTCAAATTCTTGGATTCATAGGTAGGGCCTTCGAATTTATAATTAATAATTCACCGATTCTTCCACACCTTGAATAGTATCTTTAGTTTTGATTACCCTAACAATAAAAAGAAAGGGGCAGAATGGAGAGAGTATAGTGTCAAGCTAACAAGATGATTCCCAGATTGAGAATCAAACCCTATTTAGCTTAGAAGGGATTCAAAGGTAATCTAAGTACTCAAAATTATCAAAGGCTCTGATAATCCTGATCTATCAAGTTACATATGACCTGATTCATCTTGCATTACTCAAAGTAATGGATACAAACTCGTGGGGAAACATTTACCTCAAACAAGGTGAAGTACATTTTCTTCAAAAGAATTGTTAACATTTGGAATGATTTGCCAATTAGAGTGGTTGAAAGCAGAACTATAGATACCTTTAAGAACAAACTTGATAAATGCTTCACTTCCAGTGCACAACTTACATTATTTGCACCTCCTTAGTCACAATGACATACAACCTTGAAAGGATCCAATAGTCTGCTGTTGTTTGAATTCCTTTGTATTCCTACCAAAAAGATTTTACCCATTTAATAACAAAATAATGACTTACTAATGGTAGCATTTGGTGTCCACCAAGACAGCTGTGTGTAGTGTCTCTGCTGGTAACAAGCCGAGCTTTGGTTCTAGCTTTACTGTCCTTACACAGATCCAACTCGAGGTCTAAACAGGCTGTCAGACCAGAGCAAGGTGTTTTTAAGCCAAGCTGTTAACAATGAAAAAATAACACAAATGGCAAGGACTTCTATGTGTTTGCATGCCTCTATGGCCATCTTAAAAAGGGCAGCCTTTATACCATCACCTAGCAGTTTCATGATATTGCTATCAACAAAGAGAGCTCCATCTTGAAAATACCAACCCAGAAATACATTTTTAGAGGAAGCATTTACGATTTTTCCTTGGAAACGATGACGGTCTCTAACTAAGGAAGAATTTTATTTCAATAAGCCAAAAAATGTAAATAGCACTGCAAATAGAATGCTCAATAAGAAAATGATCATATCATTAATACAGCCAAAAGGCAGTAGAGTGAAAACCACTCAATGTATAGAGAAAAAAGGATGCCAATGGACTCCATGTCAAGATAAAGAGGCCATTAGACCTCTGTAAAGACAAACAGGTAAAAAACTTAAGTGTTAAGATAAAGAGGCCAATAACCTCGGGTGTTAACAAAATGAAGCAAATGGAATCAATTTTGCCATACATAAATCACTATGCAAAGTGATATATTCTTTTCATCATATAAACTAAGATATGAAAATGCTATCCTGAAGACAATGAGTAGCTCTTTATTAAATTTCAATTTGAACACCATGAACTACAAAAGCAGACCATTACCACAATTAGGCTAGCACCACAAAGGTGTTCCAAAAACATCTGTATTGCTTGTAGTGCAGCTTAATACTGTGTTGGGAGTGAAAGAAGAATGGGTCAAAATATTGTCTGGTAAATAACAAAAACAGCTGTAATGAGATTCATTCTAAAAGGTGCAATTTCCTAAAGTTATGAGCTAGGTCATGTTTCATGTTAAACCTTTATATAAGTGGTCTAACTTGGGCAAAGTCCATAGGAGTTATGGGTGTTACGTTATTAAATTCTTTATAAACTTGGAAAGAACTATATGAAGTTTGAAGAGTAATTGATCTTGACATTTCAAGTCTATCTATCTATCTTTATCTCTGATGCCCATTACCCCCGGGAAATTCCATCAAGGGGTGGCCAGGGCAAAAGAGTCTCCACTTATCCCTGTCCTTACATGCCTCCCTTGCATATGCTATTCCATGCATTCTTTCACTATTCTTCTCCCTCCAGTATTCCTCCACGCTATTTGCCCATGTTACAGGCGGTCTTCCACTAATACCAACGCTTGTAATTGCACTATCATACACTCTCCTTGTAAACTCCCAGTCTTGCGTTCCTTCCACAAGCCCAAGCCACCTCAAAGTATTAAGTTTCATCCATAGTACCACTCCACAATTCATTCCGTTTGCATTCAAGTTATGAGCCCAATCAAGTTCTAGGTTAAACAGTTTCATAAGGGGCCTAAAGCAGGCAAAATCCAACCCGTCTTTAAATTGAAAGTAACGAGATAAGCTTTTACTATCTGATCCTGACTTCCCAAGTTATGTCCAAGGTTAATCTTTAAGTTAAAATGTAACTCATGATGATAAGTCATACAAACAGTGAACCAAAAGAACAGACAACAAAGAAGAAAAATAAAAAGATCACTTAGTGTCAACCATGCGATGCAGGTGGCACCAAAAGCTAATGGGTTGCTGTTTATGAACATTTAGACATAGCCAGGTACTATTATGTTACAACCCCTTTACTTAGTGAAACCCAATCATCCAAGGGTATGCAATTATTTTACAGTAGGAGAGCGTACAAAATGTGTCAACAAACAGGTGTGGGTCAGACAAACACCACAGGTGAAAAATATAACGATACTGATAACCTTCAATTTTTTTTTAACTATCTTGCAAGGGGAACTAAAAAACTTTGTAGAATAGCAAGTTTGGTCAGTTCAACCCACATTATTTTGTCACACTCTAACGTGAACCCTAAAGCCAAATTACAAAAACAATGTAAAACCAACTAATTATTTAAGCAGACTAGGTATCCATCCATCACTTACTTTACTTTATTTCATTAATTCTAATTATATGTAATGCAGACAAAATATTTGTTCCATATCACTAAACATGCAACAAAGAAAGTCCATGGTTATCACTGTCTCCATGCTCAAACGTCTCAGAACTTTAGACTAAATATGCATCCCTGGAAAAAGAAGAGAATTAAATTAAAAACTATGGCAAAATTATTGATGATTATATGTAAAAGTAGAAAAACTGCCTCAACGTAACTCTAAAGTCATTATTTAATCATAAACTGGAATGAAACCCATCCACCTCAAAAACATTCAAATACAGTATTCCTCCTCAAAAACATTCAGATACAGTATCCCTAAAAGGACAGGTCCTGCTTTGACTCTTCTTTAGCTAAGCATGGTGCATAAACATGTGCCGATTCTTTTTTTTCAATGATTTTACTTATTTTCACAGTAGACAAAAGTACCCTGCAAGTTGAAAACAAAGAGATAATAATTTGCCTTAAACATATCTAACAACAAGAAGCAGCAGTAAAAACAACAAACTTAGTTCCCATTTAATTGATTCTAAATGTGCATTATCAGTAATATGAAAACAGTAAATTAGTTCAGGTGAGTTAACTTGATTTTCTGTTTGAGTCTTATACAAAAATATATATAAAATCATACACTAACCAAATTCACCTTGGTTTAGTTCATATTCAATTACCATAACAGTTTCCCAGTGTTATAATTCCAAGCATTAATAATCATTATAACAGCATCTACTTAAAGCCCATTTATCAGAGATGACATTTTATACAGGAAAAGTTAATAAGTATAAAACTTATCTCCAAGTACTCCACTGACAACTGCGATGTTTAATGGTATGATACTTTGCTAAATATTTGCGACATCTTCCCTGATGTACGCTCTTCTCACATCTTCTACGATCACCAAGGAGGTATTAATATACTGCAAAGAGTAAACTGTGATCAATGATTCTTGGACAATTCTAAAGGAAATGGACATGAAAAGCACCATTTTTTACAGAAAGAGGGTATTCTCTGATACGCTATCAAGGCTAAGGTCCTGGGTGCACCACGGAATGTGAGAAAAGAGAAGTCAGTGTCTGTTGCGGGAGAGATTAGGTATGTTTGTAGGTACAATAGTATTAATGGTGTTGTATGTATGCACATAAGTATGTAAGTTTCAGGCCCTTATTGCAAAGGAATGGAAGAGGGTGAATGTTTTCAATATGAAATGCATGAGCACAATGTTCTTATTATAACTATTGACATGGCACAGGCAAATCAAGCACTGATCAAGGTCATCTCATATGAAATGAAAAAAGCAAGAGAAAAAGAAGAAACAAATTTATCAAAGCTCCACAAGACATGTGTCACACTTAATAGTAGAAAGGTTAGAGGGTAAAAAGGAAAAGAAACTTCACTGTTTGAGGAAAGGAGGAGGTATCATAACTGCCAATCCATGTGTGGCTGGTCTCTAAACATAAATAAATTAAGGGAAACAAAAGTCAAATGCATGCCTTGGGTCCAAGTTGCTTTGATGGCCCTGTGTAAGGCATTCTGAGTGTATAAAGAATGATAGCATAAAAGGAAAAGTATGGTGTCGAGTCCAGTATGACATGAGATGCCAGGGTGTACTTAAGTATGGACATATGAAGACAAGAAGAGAAAGACTAACTATGAGATGTGGAGGAAGCAAGGAGGAGAGGGAGACCTTGAAGGATATGGAAGAATGGAATGAAGGAGGCTTTGGGATACTGGGGCCTAAACATTCAGAGAGGTGAAAGGTATGCAGGGGATAGTATGAACTGAACTAATGTGGTAAGCAGGGGAAACATGCAGTCATAGGACTGAACTAAAGCATATGAAGTGATTTGGGGAAATAATGGAATAGTCAGTATGGTTCTGCTTTGGATGGTAGGCAGTGATTTTGGTATATCATACATGAAAACTAGAAAGGCACTGTATGCAAATGAGGTCCCTCTTCATTCATTTTCTTTTGAGTACATTTCTCAATGAAATAAAAGTAAAAGAATGGCATTAAAACATATTTCTGGAAGATCCACAATGAAAGTCTGAACTCCTGGGATAAGTACACAAAATAAAGCCACATCCTAAAGTCTTAAGAGACCATTGGAATCAGCTGGAAAATTTCAAATTCATAATCAATTCAATAATCATGTAAAAATAAACTAGTCTTAATTTGAAACTTGCATATTCAAGATAGTATATAACACTAGATTCACCATCCCTACCTTGCCCATTAAAATAACTGCAGTATCCAGCACAATCATCACCTACAGTGGTACCGAGTTGAACAAGAATGAAACCGATTCACCGTTGTGGGTTCGACGGATTGCCTCAGCTAAAATGTTGGAGACATCAATCAGCTGTAAACAAAACAGCACGTCAATCCAACATATCATTAAACAAACTCTATTTTTTCTAAAAAATATGCACAATTTTCCATGTTAGCTGAAATGAAGAGCCTTAAGAGGGAAAAATCATCAATTGGCCCTCTTCTCTGTTCCTTCTTCTGGAAAGTAAAACAGGAGAGGAGGATTTCTAACACCCTACTCCCACCCCTTTTAGTCACCTTCTATAACATGCAGGGAATACATGAGCAGTATTCATTCTCCCCTATCCCCTGGCATAAATTTTATCAATCATTTTTTTGCTAAAAATGAAAATATCTAAAATGCATAAAAAGTTTCAAAAGTCTTCAAGATCACATTTACAGCTACTCAATTCATGCTGGTATGTCACATTACACTTAAATATGGTACTGCTATGGTGTATATACATACATAATTCAGTTGACACAAACTACCATTCACTTCAATTCCACATAAAAAAAGTTATATGCATAATTTTTTCTGATATGATGATATTTAATAGTCACACAAACATGATGAAAGGTTCCTTAAAAACTATTTGTTCTCATAGAAAGCACAGCCTACATGTGTCACAATAACTTAGTTTTCACTTTTTAACAATTTCACTTTCTCTTTTCATTACTAAGTAATATTCATGATAATGGTGAATAATGATAATAATAATAATGATTTTTCAGATGTTTGCCTTTTCCCACGAGTGAGGTAGTGTCAAAAACAGATGACTAAGCCTTAAGAGGAAAAATATCCTCATATGGCTTCCTCCTTTGTTCCTTCTTTTGAAGAGAAATACAGAAGGGTAGGATTTCCAGCCCTGTTAAATAAAAACAAATCCAAACCAAAAGGGAAGAAGAAGAGTTTTCCAAAGATCTATTACATGTGGTCATTTACACTCGTTAGGGTTCCTTGTAACTTGGACAAAGTTCTTATTACTAGCACACCACTAACACAGCCATGAGAATGTCAGGCCTTGGTTTCTGTCTTTATCTCCTGTAGCAATGACACAGAGTTAAACATGACCATGAATTTGGGAGGAGATAAACAGGAAACCAGTAACAGACAGGTTTCTATGAACTACTGAGTCAAAGCCCCACATAACCTCCATAAATGAACAGTCCCATTAGGAACTACAAGGAATCCCACTCGGGAGACACCCTATGAGACAGTTCCCCTAACATATCATCAGTAAACTTAACAATGCATATAAGGCTTTAATATCAGGGAATGGTGTTTGTAACATGAGTTAAAATATTAAATTTTTCTTTTTTTTTCCCCCCCCAAAAGAGGGAACAGAGAAGGGGGCCAGGTGAGGATATTCCCTCAAAGGCCCAGTCCTCTGTTCTTAACACTACCT
>JAUUEG010203850.1:0-15922 GCA_032361445.1 Panulirus gracilis | reverse complement strand
AACAGTTTTACTGATTTTTCATGTTTTAAATGTGCTGTTTTGAATATAAATATTCATATGTCCATTGGAGAAGATACCTTGGAATTGCTACAGAGTTGCTCTGTGCCATCAACATGAAGTTCAGATTTCCGAAGCCACTCTTGCCTCATCACTAGCGATTTAGAGGAAACTCAGTCCACTTATTCATTTTTCTTCTTTATAAGATGATCAGCATTGATTTTTCCATGGAGATAATGTTTTGAGAGAAGTACTAATGCCTGCAGTCCTCAAGTTATGCATAATATACCTAAATCAGTGTTGACCTTACACCTGAGCTGTCACTTTCCGAGTGTGTAAGGCGTGCAAGGAATAGTGAATTGGAACAATGTGGTATACCAGGGTTGACGTGCTGTTAATGGACTGAACCAGGGCATGTGAAGCATCAGGGGTAAACCATGGAAAGTTTTGTGAGGCCTGGATGTGGAAAGGGAGCTGTGGTTTCGGAGCATTACACATGACAGCAAGAGACTGAGTGTGAACGTATGAGGCCTTTTTTGTCTTCCTGGCGCTGCCTCTCTGGAGGAGGGGATGCTATTTTGTGTGGCGGGGTGGTGACGGGAATGGATGAAGGCAGCAAGTATGGATATGTACATGTATGTATGTATGTATATGTCTCTGTATATATGTATATACATGTGTATGTGGGTGGGTTGGGCCATTCCTCGTCTGTTTCCTTGCACTACCTCACTAACGTGGGAGACAGCAGTTAAGTGTAATAAACGTGAATAAATAAATCCGTTTCTTTCAAGTGTTTTAACTATTTCCTTTACTTCCAGCTATGTTTCTGTTCTTGACATGAATAACCTTTCAGGAAAGTTCCATGGAGCAATATTGACCAACAGCCAAGAATGGGAAGAAGCAGCAATAACAGCTGGACAGGCTTCTGGTGACCTTGTCCATCCTCTTCCCTTTTCACCAGAACTTCATTTTGCAGAGTTTGCCTCAGCTGTAGCAGATATGAAGAATTCTGTGGCAGTATGTTGAAGTACTAGTTATGTCCCTTAATTTCATTACCACTCAGTAAGAAGTTTCCCGTACTGTATTCTTGTAAATATTAGAGGGAATTGAAAGAAAAAAATAGTTGAAATATAGCCTTTTTCAAAAAGATTTGGCATTTTGAGACAATTTTTTATCGACTGAAGCTTGTTCACACTGTGTTGACCCCAGGTCACTTAATAGAGATGAAACATACCCCAAAATGTGACACCTGCAGTTGCAGTATTACAGTGAAACATTACTAACAGAATGCCAAAAGTCCAAGAGTCTCAGACTGAGAGTCAGGTATGAATTCTGTATATGAGAAGGGAAGCAGTACAAGTATAAGAGAAATTTTAGGCAATAATTTTAATGTAATTAGATTAATAATTGTTTTAAAGGAAGCCAAAATATATGAAATTATATGAATAGTTTTAAGGTTTTTAGGTATCTTTTTCATGCTAAAGAGTAGGAAATTAGTTTCTAGTTCTTTACAAGTTCCACAAAAGCTATCAACCAGTTATCTTTCAGGATCGTTCAAATGCTACATCGTCTTGTGCTGGTCTCTTCATTGCTGCTCACCTTGGTTTTGATTTTCCAGGAAATTGGATTCATGTTGATATGGCTTATCCAGTTCATTGTGTAAGTATTTTTTCTTTCTAAGATCATGTTCTAGTTGGTGTTGGTATCATGGAAAAACTGTTTTGGAAGATGTACTGTAATGAAGGGAAAAGTTCTTTTCATTGCAGCTTTATTTTTACCCATCTGCTTTAGAGAACCTAATTCATTGCTTTACATTTTTAGAATCCATACATACATACTATACACCATATACCAGCAGTGGGAAAATGTTAAGAGTGAATCTGCATGTAGCAAACAATACAGTAGTATACCAGTTTGAGCAAAATGGGGATATGTTACATTCACCTCCAAAAATTCTCTATTCACTTTTACCTCAGCAAAAAGTGGACGCACTAATTTTGTTGAACTTAACTCTTGTCACTATGGCAGGGGTATATATGTCTCTGTAGTTTTTTCCTGTTCACAATAACTTCAGCCTATATGTTGATAATTCTTGAATTGGCTACCTGTGACTTGAGGCAAAATATACAATCATTAATCTTTCTGTGGCATTCCATAAACTCCAACCAGATGCTATGGCCCTAATATTTTTTAAACACAAGTCATTATATGTGAAGATAAGGGAAACCTGTATGGGATCTGTACCCTCATGTTATGTAATAATTAGGGAAGCTGTGACACCTCTAAGATTACAGATATTGTAGTGAAGACCCTTAGTAACCTTTTTTTTTTCACTTGTTTGCTGTTACTTGCATTAGCATAGTAGCACCAAGAGTGGATAATTAATGACTATATTTGCTCTCATCAACCCTCAAGTTATCCACAGCCAGGCCCCACAGACCTCTCCATTGTTTTCCATGATATCTGCATGTGCCTTGGTTCAGCTCATTGACAGCATGTTGCTCCTGGTATACCCCATCACTCCTAATTGCTTTATCCCATGCACACCTCACACCCTCCTGCATTTTCAGGCCTTGATAAAGCATCTTTCACTCCAGTCTTCCATGTTGTTCCATCCTTCTTACCCCCACTTCTGATATAGATACCTTCTTAGTTTATCGTCCTGGCTCATCCTCTCCATGTGTCCAAACCATTTTAGCATACTCTTTCAGTTCTCTCAACTGCACTCTTTGTACTATCACTCCTCTCTCATCGTAATCAACTTTCCTCAACCACATATTGTCATGCATTTCATTTCCAATATATCCACTTCTTTTCAGTACTTATCATATAGGGCCCACACATTGCATCAATACAGCATTGTTGGGACTACAGTAACATCAAACCTGTCTCCACCCTCACTGATTGTGACATCTCTTTCCATACACTTTTGAGTGTGCCTAGGACCTTTGCCCTTTCACCTACTCTTATTTTGTAAGTTTAAAAACTAAATGCTAAGAAGCCTCATTGGACTACACCAGTTTTAGTCACCCCCTTGAGGGAGTTCCCGAAGGGAACAGGCCTCATACATATAGACAGAATAGGTAGATAGATAACTTAATGTGTATGTGAGGGAGGCATTTAAGACCAGGGATAGGTGGCGACTTTTGCTGTGGCCACCCCATTGTTGGGAGTTCCCAGAGGGAATGGGTGTCAGAAATGTAGGTAGATAGATAGATGACAAACATATTTGGGGAAGATTTTGCTAATACTGTCTGTAAAATATAGGTTGAAAAAAATTGTATCATTGGATTAGTATTTTGTTGATCATTTACAGGTACAAGGTAAATTTAAGAACTAAGAGGCGATCTTAGATTTACTGTATACCTATATATGAAGAACTAAGAAGCACATTATTCATAATAATATGAGTTTTTCTTTTTTTAGGGTGAACGAGCAACAGGATATGGTGTTGCTCTGTTGCCAACCCTCTTTGGGCACCACTCCCATAGCAGAATTTTACGTAACCTAGCTCCAATCTCGTCTGAGAATGGAGTATGTGAAAATGACTGCAAAGCTTCCAAAAAGATGAGGTTATCATAGGGATCTAAGCTTTCTGTTCTGTATTAGTGAATTCATAATGATGTATTCTTATGACAATAATATTGTCCCTGTGTCATGAAACCTACTACATATTTCTGGATCAAAATATCATTTTAGTATTTGTTTTTTATTACCACGTAAGAATGTAGCCTTATTAATATGACAAAGGGTATACAATGTCACTTCTCAGGTAACATCATTAAGAGCATTTGTGATGGGTCATGTGTATGCTATTAATTTGGATTGTTGTGTTTGCACCCACACTGGTAAATTTACATTTCAATCACTGAGATGCAAGAACCTTTGTATGAAAGTTACTTAAACCTAATGTTAATTTGGCTTAAAAGTTACCCAGCCTAGGAGGCTGCTCCCTCCGTGACCACCATTAATGACTGATTGGGAATTTGTTTAGTATTGAAACAAATGATGGAAATATGAGGATTCCTTTCTTAAGGGTTGTTACTTAATGTAAGAGCTGTATATACTATATATATGTGAGCAGTTTCTATAATGTTTGGTTTAAGAGTATTTGTACCTCATCCAATAGGTGCCTTCAGTATTGTTACATTGATGTTCACAATATTTCATTAAAACTAGAGATAAATGTTGTGGACAGTGAATTAGGCTTAAATCATAAACTCACCACCAGTGTTGGCAGAAGGTCGATGGAGATGTGTCTATGTAGCTCCTGAACTATATGGTTGAGTAAAAGTTTATGTCGTCTTGCTGACTGCTATTACTTATGGTGTGTTCATGGTATGGCCCTTCAGCAAGCTGAACTATTTCATTCCTTATACTTAATCATCTTTATGAATGTTTTTCTTGTTACTAGCTCTCCAAAATTGTCAGGAAACCTGTACAAATACAAAATCCAGTGATTCTAGCTATGATTGAGAAATTTTTTAACAGTGTTGACACCAGGTTTTGTTTTTACTAATAATTTGCAATGTACTTATTACTTTATGTAAATGCCAAAGTTACACCACCTCAGCAAGCAGTTGTATATCTTATTGTATGAAATTATTTTAATAGCTTCAGAATTTTATGCAATTCATTTTATGATTATATAAGTAAAGAACTGGATGCTGAAGTAACATTTGGTTATTTATCCTGTTAAGTCCAGTAGGTAGGAAGATAAAGCCTTCTGAAATTGGGTTGTTTGTGTATGTAGGTTATACTTTTTGTTTGTGTGCCAAGGTTTAAAAATCTTTTGCAATATCTTCAGTAATGTGAACTACCTTTTTTTAGTTTAAAAATGTTTGCAATATCTTCAGTAATATTTAATTTTTTTTTATGAAGGACAAGAGGATGACTTCATTTTTAATGTTGATTATATATTATAGGCTCTAATAACTATTTTAATCAAATTATAGTACAAAAGTAGTGTTTGGGGGAAAGTTGTGTCAGCCAGATACATATGGTGAAATCTTGTATTTATTTCCATGGTGCCCTTTCAACACTAAAATTCGTAGAAAAAAAATAGATTCTGTACTCCTCCTACCACTTTACAGCAAGATTCATATTGTAATTGAAAGTAGTTTAATGATAAGTTAGTATAAAATATTTGTTTTACTAAATGTAAAAGTGTTTTGAAGAACTTAATATCTGTTATATCATGGATGAGTTGATTGACAATGTTAAAGTTTATGAGAGCACATATTACTTTCTGACATGCTGAAATACAAAAAATTTTTGTTGTGCTTTTTTTTCTCTAATTTTATTAATACAATATCCGCCTGTGTCTACACTGCCAAATTATGTAATTATGGTATTTTCTAAGTGAAAAACAGTGAACAAGTAAATATATCAATTTTTTACAAGAATTAAAGACAATTAGCTAGCTCTTAAGCCATGTACATCAAGAGAATATTAAAAGTTATTATAGATAAGTAGGCTTTAATTAATTACTTTTATTAGCAACAACATCTTTTCTCTACAGTACCAGATCAAGAAAACTGCCGTCACAAACCTTGCCACTTCCAGGGTTTGTAATAGTGTCAATGTAGTAACTAGTGGGGTTACTTTTGACAAGCATAATATCTCTGCAACCTCTTGTGCGAAGTGCACTTTGATAAAAGGTCATCAAGCATAATAGTCTCTACTATGTACATACAGCTAGCCACACAAGAAAAGCTGCACCTTACTGGTGTTGCAGCTTGACCAGAGGGAATCCTAAAATCCTCCTTAGGTGTTAAGACAAGTCAAGATGAGAAATCTGTGAAGATAACCCCATTACATAGAGTTGGTGCTACCTGCAGGAAACTACAAAGGCATACGAAACATCAGATGCGATCACCCACCACAAGTAAGTGATGCCTGGTATTTAAGTGTATCCTTGTAAAAAAAAAATCAAAAGTTTTGATTGAAATTATAGGTAACCAATTTTGGTGGGGATAGTGTTTTAATCCTGCTGCGAGCAAGTGCTCGCTCTCTCTCTCTCTCTTCATAGGATTCTATTGGGAGGTAACAAAAAAACACAAATTCACTGTAGTAGCATTTTGTAAATCAGTAGTTCATCTTGAAATGCTTAATACACCTGAAAAGTTGCCAATATCAGCATAACTAATAAATCAGCCTGGAAGCATGGCTCTACTGGACTCGGTAGCCATCTCTTACACTTAAACCTATGCTTCCCAATGATAAGTCTGTTTTATGATGTGCAGAGTTTACCATGAGAGGCCAGTCTTATCATCATTACCATTTTCATTCTTTATGTACAAAGGGAAGGAGCAGACTCCTTTGAAAGACTATCAACATTTTTGTTCTCCGACTTAAACAATGCTTGTTAAAACATATCATAAGCATTTACTTTACTGAATCTAATACCTCACTGCCTCTCCTGCCTTGGTAAAATAATGACAGTAACAAACAACAACCTTATTTGCATACATCTAGACAATTTGTTATATTACTAAAAAAATATAGATACATTATTTCAATATTACGCAATCTTTGAGTTCAATACTTCATTTTCCCTTCAATCACTCAGACTTGATGTGTTCTTCCTTCTTCCCTTTCTTTGTTTCAAGAACCTTCTGGCATTCCATATACAAATTATTCATATCAAATGCTGCTTTTATATTATCCTGTAAAAAAAGTTAAAATAGCATTAAGAAAGTATAAACTCCTACACATATCACAATAGAGAACAAAAGTATCTCTAACTGCAAGCAATTAAAAGAGCAATTTTACCATTTAACTTTAACTCTATCTATTCAATTACACATACTTGTTAAAATAGTATTATCAAGTTTCATTCACAGGATTTTGGATGGTTTCCTGAATATGAGTACAGAATCTGGGGCTATTAATGTTCAATTCACTGAAATACTAAAAAGGCATTATGAATTTTTTTCATTCAAATAAATTGGGTAGCAAACTGCTCAGAAATATTATTTACCTCGGTGAAATAAAACTTCTGAAACTTTGCCTGCGCATTTAAACATGGTCGCCTCTCAATCTCCTTGCCTCCTTTAAATAGTGAAATTGTGGGCAATTGGAGAGAAAAGGTGGTATCATTGATGTGGTAGTGCTTTGCTGCTTCTGGATAACGTCCAACATCAATTTTCCCAAACTTCAGGTTATCTAGAGAGTACCTGAAGATATTCACATGAGGTGTTTTTATTAACTGAATTATCATCATTCCTACCAACAAATCAGCAAACAAATCATAAAATAAGTACCATATATCAAAATGCAGCCAAACATCATGTACAGTATATCATAGAGAAATACAAAAATGCCCCCACTTTCAATGACTTAGAAAAAACACAAATTAGTACAAGCTGGTGTCACAAAATATCTTGCAAAAACACAAATGAGATTCTTTCACCAACCAAAAACCCACCAGTGCCTATGTATCTTACTTTTACAGACATGCCCAGAGGGAGAGAGAGAAAACAAAGGGATTGATAAGTGAGAAACTGGAAATAACCCCCCTTGTTTCTTCAAGAAAGAATCCAATTAAAAAATTATTGATACCTGAATGCAGTGTATTCCACTTTTCATTTATCTATCTATCCATGTCTCTAATGGCTGTTCCCATAGGAACTTTCAAAGTCTCCACTTATTCCTGTCATTACAAGTCACCCATTTCTCTCCCTCGAGTGCTCTTCCACTATTTCTCCATGTCAAAAGTGTCTTCATCTCACACCAACCCCTTTAATCTTACTATCATACACTTGCCTTGTAAACTTCCTGACTGGTATTCTCTCTACATGCCACAATTTATTACCTTTGCATTACCTGCCATCCCAGATCTATCATACACCTCATCATTACTTACTTCAGACTTACCTTATCTGTTAGCAATGTTTTCTTTTTTCAACATAAACTTATGTGATGTGTAAATGCTATGAAAGAGTTCAGTGGTTCTATGACAAAGTAAGTCAATAAACGAAAACATCAATATCTTACTCAGCAGAAAGTTTGGCAAATATTGGAGCCAAATTGGAGCAGGCAGGACTCCAAGAAGTGAAAAAGGTCATGAACCACACACTCTGCTTATCTCGCCCCAGTTCTTCATCAAATTCTTTTCCTTGGAAATACAACACTTTTTCGGGTCCTTGGTATACTGGTTCTCCCACAATCAAGAAGTGAACTGTAAAGAGTCAGATAATGTCAATCTTATTTTGAAACTATTTTTTTTAAGAGCAATTTTTTTATTGATGCCCTACACTAGAACTATCATCATTAAGACCTCAATAAATCATCTACCAAGATA
Source organism: Panulirus gracilis (assembly GCA_032361445.1). Taxonomy (NCBI): domain Eukaryota; kingdom Metazoa; phylum Arthropoda; class Malacostraca; order Decapoda; family Palinuridae; genus Panulirus; species Panulirus gracilis. The sequence continues at coordinate 7,620 of JAUUEG010203850.1, read as the reverse complement.
AAGCACACTCCTTGGAGATAAAAAGCTTCAGAGAAATGGCCTCTGGACATGGTCGGGCAGGAAATTCTAAGACAAAAAAAATGCATGACAAACAGCTCCTTAATGTTGACATAACAGGACTTCTGTATGTAATCCAAAGGTCCTTGCCTACACAAACTTTGAAGAATGGAAGTCCCATCCTTGATTTACAATATCCATCCTTACCACCAGAGAAGATGCTGGAGGTCTCCAATGCAAGGGTTTTTGGAGGTTCTCTGTGCTAGTTCACCAAAGAAGTGTTAAAGAAGATTAATGCTAGATACAGGAAATAAACCATTTACTCATAAAGAACCTTTTTTGCCTGAAGATTCGCCACGTCATGCACTGGCTGCAAGACAACTTTACCAGAAGTTGCTCTAGTTGAAGTCAAAACTAAGACACCAAGGTTTCAAACCTTAAAGAAATTGCAGCGAGTGTGTAATCCTAAGCATTTTCCATGGGGAGACAGACAATACCAGTCTAAATGCTCTAAACTAGTCTGTAAGGAGCTGGCTGGGAACTAAGCGAGGTGTCCAGGACTCAAAAGCTCGTCTAACACATTCCTCCTTGAACTGAAACCCTTAAAAATGTACAAGTAAACCAAAGCTGATGCTTCAGAAGACATCACTTTGGGAGCAGGGCTTAAAAAGTCCAGAAAAAAAAATTGCGGGGCTATGCATAAATCAAAAGGCATCATCTTGAAATGATGTCCTTAAAACCATCAAGCAACAAATTGTCAAAAGTACTATTGTGTTTGCAGAGGGTGCAGAAGAAATGCACGATTTTGGGAGATAAAATAGAGTTGTAAGTCTGTTGTAACCATGTACTCTCTCTCTCTCTACTGCTCCTAAGACTGTATCCAGAGATGAGAAATCAATAATACATAGCATTGCAAATTGTTATGGCTCTTAATTCATTCTGCAATTCTAATAATGTTACATGATGCAACAGAAATAACATACTGGCATGCTGCATATGCTGCAATATTTGGTACATTTTAACTAATTTCTATAACTTTCAGATTATATATACAGTATGAATAAAGACCAACAATGTTAAAAACGTACTTATACTCACTGACAACTAATATAATGTAGATGATGCCATACACAGGATCTGCACTGAACCAAAGAAGACCACTGCAAACCTTGGCATACATATTGAAAACAGAAATGTAGGCAATCATGTTCCTGCTTCCATGCTTACGGCTTCTAAACATGACAATTACCAGCAAGAAGAAGAGGATCTCCGACTCCCACTGTTGAAAGAAATCAGATTAAACAATTACATTACACAATTTGTGCCTAATGGTCTTCACATGACAAAACTTATCAAATTCAGTAAATGACTCCAGTCCTAACTCAAAGTTTTTAAAAAATAATGCCTATTTAGACATGTATCTGATTCATGTTGAATTGCTAAAGACCAGGTTTTGCATGTTGTCTACACCCAGATTATTATTATTATATATGCAACAGCTTTGATGTATAGTATTTCAGTTTTAAATCCTCCTATTTGCATTACAACTGATGCAATTCCGTTATATACACAATGTCAGAGATTTAACCACCATACTGAAAAGAATGTTATGTTACTGGTATTTGGGACATAGCTTGCTACATAATTTAGATGGTGAAACTTGATCTCAATGTTTCCGTCCCTGGAAGGAATCTACATAACTACAAAAGATGATATTAGTACGTGGGAAAAATTCTAATCTAAAAAGTACTTTGTGACACTGTTCTCTTTGTCTGGCAATGATAGTATATTGTGTGATGAATATATCATCAAAGGCTTGTGATTTGTATCATGAAATAAAAAATATTTCATGATATATAAGTGGTGAGGAAGGATATGAAGATTATGGAAAACGTTGTCAACATAAAAGTACATGAAACACGTCTAGAAACCTCATTAAACATCAACCAAGGGACAAGATTACCTTATATCTAGAGTATTAAGGTGAAAAAAAACATACACAGGAAGTAAATTAGTTCACAAGGGTGCAATTAAGTACACACAAAAGTGCACAGCGAACATACACACTAGACTATTATGTAAACTTTGATACCATAATAAATGAGATCTTATCGACTGCTTGAAGAAGTGAGGTAAAGCTGCCATAACTATTGTGGATTTGGACATTAGCCTCATCTACTTTTACAATAACTAATGGATGCATAACACTTCAGACCCTACCTACAATTCGTCCCCAAATATTTAGACCACTTTCGCCCCAGCCAGTAATTTCATCCCCACACGTTTTCCTAAACTTCGGTAAATCAAACGAAATCCAGCCTCACCTAACGAAACCAACCCCCAACCACACCCACTCACCCACCCTCACTTAACCCACCCTAAGGGACGGCCAATCAGTACAAATAGGTCCGGGCGGCCAGTGTAGGTAGGGCCCCACCATTCGTATTTCACCTGATGTTACACCTAAGGGAATGTGAAGTATTTATCTTCAAATAGCAAGAAAAAGTTTGTATTTCCCAGACCTACCATAGTAAGCTCACCACATTGCTCTGCAGGGAATATCACCTCACACAAGCCCGGCACATATCTGGACACCAAGAAACTTAAGCTCAATGAAAGGTTTATGAGGTGGTAAGGATGGGCTAACTGCTTGATGTCTCCAAATATCGTCATTTTGAATGTAACAGTGGAAGATCCAGTCCCTTAGATGATGTTCACTGTGAGTGACTGGAAGACACATTCGACACTGTCGACTGTGACGACACTCACGGCTGCAGACGACGTCTAATGCACTAGTTCCTTCAAAGGCATTTTTCTAAGTATATCCTGTGAGATCGTATTATATAAATAAGAATGTACGTAATCTTTATTTATAAGATTTAAAAAAGTATATAATATGTATGTACACGTATATATGTGATTGTTTAAACCGAAATTAATATATTCATGCCGGTTTGAGTTTGTTATGCATGGAGTGATATAGGAGAAAGCGGGTCATCATGTTCACACATTTATTTTCATTGGCTATATCAAGTACTGGCTGCCATCATTTGCATAAGCTTTCGTTTCTCAATTTTTCCATCAAACTAAATTTTCATATACCCCTTACACCGAACTGATGATTGAAAATCTAAATCCTTGACCGGACCTGTCGACCCTCTACAGTTTGATTGAGGGATGTTTATTCTATCCCAGACTTATTTATGATTGTGGTCTGACTATAATTTAAAACTGTGATTGTGGTTTGTAATAATCAAAGCCTATGACTGTCGTTATACAGCATTCTAAGACAACCCCTGTGGTTTACTACCAATCTAAGGCTGGGAGTAAGATTTAATTGCAATAAGAGATTGTGATTGTGGCTATCAACATTTTTACTTATCAGCATTTGTTCAAAACTCTAAAGAAGTCTCAAAGATAAAGACTTTTAGTACAATTCTGTGACTAAGATCTACACATGAATGCCAGTAAACACCGTGAACTTAAGGACACACATTGCTTTATTCTCAGCACAAGTTGATTACTTCGTGCATTAAAGTTTATAATATTCTAGAAACATCATTGCAAAATAAGATAAAAACAGCAAAGACTATTCAAGAGTATAATTCTAACTAGATGACTTCAATTTTAATTTTGGTCGCTGAGGAATAAAAGACATAGTAATATAGATCGTTGGTTGCTTGCTAGTTTGGTGCTTTGAGGTTAAAGGTTCAATTTTCAGGGTCAGTCAAGACTGTCATCGTCCAGCTACATCACAAGCCGTAATATTTGCACTTTCTTCAAGAACTGACTGTAATTCTGAGACTACATATACTCTCACTATGTATGTGGCCCATGCATAATCATAGGTATGTTTGATTGTAGCATATACGTATTTTGTCACTTCTAAGATACAAGTGATAAAAGGTACCACAAAGTAACCTTTAAACATTTGGAATCATGTTATAACATGTGCAAAATCCTGTAAATATGGATAGAGATTTATCATACTCTATCTCCATCGCTCATTTAAAGCACTGTGACAAAATCCCTAGATATACCAAAATTACATACTCTATGCCATCCAATTTCCATGTTCGCAGTGAGTTAGTACAACAAAGTTTAACATGAAAGGATTTGTAGCCAGTCAAGGAGGAGAATAATTATTTCTGTGTTGCCCTTTTCATCAGACTAGTATCCCAAACGTCAACATACATTGTAGTTTTCACTACAGACAACTTTCATTATGAAATGAAAGACCTTAGAGTAATAATAATATTAAGAAACGAGTGAAATGGGCCATAATTGACCAATGAACTTTTAGAAAAGAAGCTTTTAGGGGAGCAGATCAGTAAAATAGTGTAATAACTGTGTAATATGTTCCTTCCTCAAGTTTGATTTTTATTCTTCTTGGGTAAACTGAGGCCTATGTCACCCTTTTTTCTTATAATTGTTATACTATTCCTTCATTTTTCTAGAGAGGAATATTACTTAGTGTTGACACGATGTATTAAGATGTTTTGGAAACCGGTGTGTGTGAGTGGATATGATTTTCTTTTGGTACGAACTTGTTCAGTTTGCTAAGATGAACCCAAGAAATACAATCTGTATTGCTTAAACTATGCTTTTGCTATATTTCGGCCAATTTCAGGGACTTTTCACATCTGGAAATGCATGCCGGTATGAATTCAACATGTATGTATGTTAATATTTAAACCATCTCCAGACCTAGGTCAGCTCTCTGATGTTTTCAGTCAATCTTTTTTGTTATCTCTCCCACAGGAAGCCCAAATGGTTAATGAGATGCTATTGTAATACACTTGTCATATACTGTAGTGATTGTCTAGATTAGCTCCGCATTGCTATATAAGCACTGATCGTTCATTATGTTCAGTTATGCAAGTGGAGTTTGGAAAATACAGTAATAATTGGGATGTATGATTTGGATTGTACTGTACTGATGCTAAATAAGGGGATAAGGCCAAGGGGCAGGTTTATCAAGGAACATGTTAACTATAAGGGGATATGGGCAACGGTCAAGTATAAGGGAAATGTTAATGTGTAATATAAGGTAATACACGTGTGAAATACTAGCAGAACCCTTTAAATAAATTCACTTAGTGATCATAATGGTAGTTAGTAAATGCCACATTTATATTTGCCATCTGTAGGGGATCATGTGGCCGCTCGCTGTGTCATCTGTTTGTTGACATCCAGCTCCTTAATGGTGGTGCATTTTTGTATGTGACAGGTATATTTTCAATTAGAATATTGAACATTGATAAATCTTGACTGTGATGAAGGGTTAGTGAGGTTTTCATAGGTTATGTTGATTTTTTTACAAGTGTAATTCCTAATTTTGCTTTAATGAACCTCACAGTTTCCCACATGAATTTGTATAACTTTATTGTCAAATTTTGTATTATACATTTTGAAAGGCTAGATCAGCCCTTTGTAGCTATTTATGTAATCACATGGAACTATTAAGCAACTAAATAATGTTTATTTTGTAAAGCTAGTTCTGATGTGGAGTTAGACAAACCCTAGTTTATCCATGTACCATAACTAGATTTGGACATACTGTTTAGAGATTGAAAGTTACAAAGCATAATTCTGAGTATCATATTTTATTTTATGATGTTAAGGCAATAGTTGTGAGGGTTATGTGTACAGTATTAGGAAAAATGTGTGATTAAGTAATGTAAAGGTAGTTAAAAAACAAGACTTATGAGAAACCTCACCTATGCTCCCTTAGTACCCAAAATTGTGCTGCTGGGAATCGTGTAGTTTGGTTAGTTGATGGGGATATTCAGTTGCCCATACTGTCTCAGCTAACATTGAGAAAAAAAGCTTACATTCTCCTTGATATACACATCAAAATGTCAGAGCTGGAATGAATAAGGATAATGCAAATTTTTTAAATGATGGATGCATAAATGTATAAAAGCCCTTAAAGAACTTTAAAGAAGGTAACTCTAGACTTTAGTTTTTATCTACGAAATAGATGCGAAATAACTCAGGAAAAGGGGTTGTGTAATTAGTATTCATATGCTGGACTTGGTCTGATTTATCAGTGAAAATCCAGTGCCCTTTTTTTCACTTTTTACAAATATATCCATTTAACTATGAAGTCTCTGCAAGGAAAGCAAAGTGTTGCTGATTTGTTTTTTCCTGCTTATACCCTTTTTCCCATTTTAGCAAGTAAGCATCTGGAACATAGGCTCATTCACTCACTTTCACTATCTAGCCATCACATGTGATGTACCAAAAACAGTGCTGCTTTTCCATAATTAGACCCAGGTAAAAAAATTTAAATCAACAGAACGAATGAAGACTTGATGTAAAGTTTCCATACTGAAAAAATTTACAGTATTTCCAAGTTTTTTTTAGAATTACTTGTATATCATTTTTATCATCTGCTATAGACCAGATGCAGACTTTTGCTTGTTTTCAGGCATCCATCTTACATCAACAGTTTATGTAAAATTTTCTTGTGCCAATTTATGAGTAAACTCATTGACTCGTTCATTCAAAAAAGGATTAACAGTCATCAAGATTCCAAGTTTATATTTAAGAATTTGAGAAATGGAAGGTGTTGAACATCTAATTATAGATTTACTGCAAATGAGATTTAGAATAAGATTCTCATGTGCAGCTTATATTTCAGCTGTGAAAATTGGATTTTCTAAGAAGAGAGAAAAGAAGACAAAGCAATGGCTGCAGTTGCTGTTCTTGGAAGGAGTAGATTGTTATACCCCTGTTGGACTAGAGTTTTTTCTAAGACCATGTGTACATCAGGAAAGAAGGAAAACTTGGTTGGAGAAGGTATCTACATGCTTACCATTTAAGTTAACTGTTCTTCAGTTTATTATAGCTTCTAGTCAGACAAACATTATATGTGGGACCACTGGGAAGCACAGTGTGGTCATCTCACAACATCTATCAGTATCTCTTTAAAACAAATTTTGAGTAAGATAGCTTTGCACACTGGCTTTGGTGTATTGTAGAAATACTGATGATGCCCACTTGCAAGGTCAGGTCAGATTTTGGTGACCTCTGTATGAATAAGTAGAATTCTCAGATATCAAAAAGTTTTGTGGTAAGTTTTTGCTTTATGTATCATATTGTATACCAGGTTTTGATGAAATTTGAGAGTTCCACATTTATTGATTGATTGATTTTACATTGAATGATATATTTAATTCTTTAGAGATTGTTTTAAACACTGTCCATTAACTTTATCTCTGATGCTTGTTCTCACCTTAAGGGGGTGGCCATGACAATATAGTGTCCATAACTATCCCCCAAGATGGGGAGAAAGAATACTACCTATGTAATTGTATTTCCTTGTTTGTCGTAGAAGGTGACTAAAAAGGGTAGGAGCAGGTGGCCAGAAATCTTCCCTTTTTTATTACTTTCCAGAAGAAGGAACAGAGCAAGGAGCCAAGTGAGGAATTTTCCTCTTTAAGTTCTGTCATCTATTCTTGACGCTGACTCGATCAAGTGGGAAATGGCAAGCATGTATGGGGAGGGTCTCCCACTTCTCGTTCCCTCCACCTCTGACACTTGTATCCTCTTTGTCAATCTTTCCTCACTCATTCTCTCCATGTGACCAAACCATTTCAAAACACCCTCTTCTGCTCT
>JAUUEG010203739.1:0-10131 GCA_032361445.1 Panulirus gracilis | reverse complement strand
TCTCTCTCTCTCTCTCTCTCTCTCTCTCTCTCTCTCTCTCTCTCTCTCTCTCTCTCTCTCTCTCTCTCTCAGACACTAACACATACATACATGTACACATATTGTAAACGTATCATCTCTTGTACATGAGTTGGTAATGATTTAAGAATTAAGTTCATGATGGTAATATAACATTTCTTATTAAGCTTTCCCATTATAATTATAGGATTTCGTGGGTTCCTTAAGGTTCTCCTCGAGGATAGCTTCCGTGGGATCGTCGTGCCCTTGTTACTTGGCCCAGGTCTTCATACACACCTAGGGAGTTACTGCTGTTTCCTTCTCACCCTACACACCTACCATTAAGATGCTACCTCCTCACCTCAACCATTTGTCTTCAGGCTGCTACCTCCTCACTCCACCCACTTGTGTCCAATTTGCTGTCTTAGGGCTCGGCCACACTTGCTCGAAACATAATTCGGAACATGTTCACGACTTCGTCACGAACCTGGTCACACACATGGTCGAAGCACTAGTGTCAGAAACATATTGGTAACTGTGTCGGATTCATCTTAGTTTCGCTGGTGTGGATGAGGCTTCGAGTTGCCGAGGTGACTGAAACACCCAGACTTGTCTACAAATGAGACAGTTCGTAATTAATAAGATACAACTGGGTGATTCGTGTGTACGCTTACATAGGAAATTCATGCCACACCCGGTAAGACCATATACTGATTTAATACACATGTGGTACCAGGCTTGTCATTCAGCGTGTGCAGTCACTCCCACTAAATCCGCTATGCCCTTGCTGCATACTTAATGAACATATGGCTCATGACTGTGAATGTATTGCTGTTAATGGTTATATACTATATGTTTACACGACTGTGCGTACATAACATTCATTGACACAATAGAATATCTTTTATATCAACACACTTCACGGCCATGGGTGTGTAGTGGAATATGTGGGTGTGCCTAGACATACAAGGACACTGGTCTTACCTTGACATAATCACTGAGGGCAACTACGAGTGCAGGTCATACACCTGGCACTACATCAACAGGTGGAATGTTTGGATATTTTGAACAGGTGACGTGAGCCTGCGGTACGATTCCGCCGTGACCAGGTACTGTGGAGTCACAGCCAGGCCGTCTGTCATCGATGTTGGTTGTCTGAGCCGGGGGTCCACTTTACTGAGGTCATTTCCAATGTGTTGAGTACCCACTCCAAATCGGACTTCCTGAAGAAATTCTGGAATGATGCACTGTGTCCCCCAGTTGTGCAGCCAGTAGTCCCCAAGATCATCTCGTATCAGATAAGATTGTGCCTTTCACCATAGGGTTTAGGGTCTAAGCGAAGGGCGCACCCAAAATCGGTGGCGACACTTGATCTGTTGTCCACATATACCACCACTGCAGCTGCAACAAGCGACGTGCCTCACCCATGGTGCTGGCTACTGTCTCGGACAAGTGTGGACCACATCTTAACTTCACCTGTGTTTCCACCATGTTGATGTATTTCTCCAAAACATTGCTCCAATCATGTATGTATGTGACATGTTGCCAGCCTGCATGTGACATGTTGCCACCATGTTTCCATCAGTGTGTCGGACAATGTTTTAGGCAAGTGTGGCAGTACCCTTACCCCACTCACTAGTCTCCAAGCTGCCGCCTCCTCACCCCACTCACTCGTCTCCAAACTGCTGCCACAGATTTTGTGAAGTTCACAGCTGAGCACCGTGGGGCTTCAGTAGAGGCGAAGTCACATCTATAGGTCGATGCTATGTGATCCATAGTAACTGGGTTTAACCCGCTACCACTGTCAGATGAAGGTAGTACTTGAGAGCGACCCGTTGAAGTAAAAGGAAAATACGTGTCATCTTGTAGAAACGGTCGCTTGTGCTACAGCAGGACAGAACTCGTCAAAACTGACTACAACCTTTTGTTGGTGACTTCTTATGTTGTGGTAACGAACAGGTAATTTGTTAACTGTTGTATGTTGCCTGTACTGCTGGTTGTGAGGGTTTTATATCTGTGGTACCTCAAACACAAGGGCTTCGGTTGGTGATAATTGTTGATAACTGTTATCTCTATTCTCAGCCTCACGTGTTGGTTGGTGTGGTGTGGAGATGAGGAAGGATGTCTCCTGTGATATACTGTATTATCTCCTTCCCTTGCTATCATTCGGTCATTGTGGATAGAATTCAAACCTTGGTGGTACTTCGCTTGTAATAATGGAGTATAAACAGAAACGAAGTCTAACCTGTGATGACATGGGATGGTGTTCAGTTTTCCTTCAGAAATATGATCTTGAAGTTGAGTTATTAATGGAGCCTCGGTTCCTTGTTTCACGTAATTTCATCTTTCTCTTTGTCTCTGTTTATTCCCTCGACAGTATCTAAGTGCTGGTCACTCAGCTGTGTAAAAAAAAAAAAAAACACGAGACGCGAGACAAGGGTAATGTCAGTCGAGTGTTTACCGTCCGTATTGACTGAGGTATTTGGGTCAACAGAATCATCAATATCCTTGTTGGTTACTATTTTCTTGTCTCTAATTCAAGATTTTTCGAACTTTCCCACACGCGACGATAATCATGACCCACGCCCCGTCCTGGCCCCTGATGGCCGGCTTTGTGCTTCCGGGAAGGAGGGTTACCATCGATCTCAGAGCCGGACTTCGCTATCCCGCCTGTGATCTCGATTCCTCGTCTGGAAGTCTGTCTCAGGTATCCGGCCACCGTCTAAGGTCTTACCATAATCAATCACAGCTTATTAAAGTACGTGCATCACCCTCATTCCTCGTGGCCCATCGGTGATAATGGAATCATTGATTAATGTGGTTTAGTTTACATTACTCATTTACCCTCGTTCTGCTTTAAGGTCAACAAGAGATTCTTTGCATTCCCCACGTTTTCTGATATGTGTCCACTCAGTCATCAGCAGGTTGAGGGCCATTCTTAACGAATTCCGTTGTATTTTCATCGGTTGTTGTTCGCGTTATATGCATGAGTCGATCACACTGTGCGTAGTGCAGCCATGGGACGCCAGTAAGCTTATGCTATGTCGTGGATGTTATTGCATTACAGTTTTTATGCATGGCCTTAATGCAAGAATCTCATGCATTGGTTCATGATGAGCTCAAGTGCCTTTGTTTGCCAAACAAATGAAAATATCGTAATATTCAGATGATCGTGATTAGAAGCAATCCTCATTTTAATCTTAGGGAAATTGTGAATGGGATGAGTGGGTGGTTTTCTCAGACGCTGGGCCGGGTATCCATTTACGTCCCACGACGCAAATCTTGATCTTCCATCATCCTGACTGCTTTCGCTTCTCGAAGAGGGACAATTAGTCGCTTAACGAGAGCAAAACCCTCACCAGCCTTCACACAAAAAGTAGATGTTGCTCAGTGAAGCAATGGATTTGTCTCTGAATGGCCTGTCTTTCATGTGGACATTCTCTAATGTTGTGGTACATTTTAGGGAGCTGCAGGCTCCACAGTGGGGTGGAAACCTGATTATTGATCAGTGCCTCTGTATGTGTGTGTGTGTGTGTGTGTGTGTGTGTGTGTGTGTGTGTGTGTGTATTAAGCGCTTGCTGGTTCCTAGTAAGAGTCAAGGAAGTATTGGGTCGTTCTTTCTTCTGACATACGAAGAAATACAAACTTTCACTGACTACTGGGAGCTGGCGAGGTTGTTTGTGGTCGTGTAAGAGATCAGAGACGTAAAGTTTAGTTTAGAAAGAGTAGGAAAGCAAGCTGATGACCACGGCTGTGTCTGTGGGGTTTAATTTTCTCGCAGGCACGGATACCGTCCGTCGTGGACTTTAGTGTTCGTCTAGTTCATTTCTGAACGTACCTGGTGTTTCTCTCACCTACACGTTCTGGTAAGTCGTTCACCTCCGTTTACGGTCTTATGGGAGGAAAAAAGGTATTTTGCTACGCTTTCTCATTGAAACGTCTTCACTTGCGTTGGTGATCTTGCCCAAGATAACAGGAGGTGAGCCAGTTTGATACGATACGATTAGAATTATTGGGTAGATGTAGGCTGATCCACAAGTCTTGTGAGTTAAGGCGTCACCTCAAGATAGCTTCACTGTCAACATTACAGGATCGTCTGTTCGACCGTCATTATTTCCAAGCGCCGAGAACAGAATTTAAATATTTGTGTAAATATCAATCATCGCTGCTTATTTTTGTCTTTACCTGTATCAGTGATGGTATCAGTGGCTGATATCAAATAAAAAAAAAGGTTTGTTTATGGTATGAGTTAGTGAAATCATTAGGATTTTGTTATTATCATCATATCAAATGGAAATATAAACTTCGTTTATGGTATGAATTCATGAAATGATCATGACTTAAAGACTATAAAGAGCAATAGGCAGCACTTTGGTAGTGAAGGCTGTTGACAGAGCAACACAGTCTGTAGAATATTAGGCTTGACGGTTTTTATTTTTGCTAAATTTAATACAGTTCACACGCTGCTGTGTCGGTAGATATGAAGGCTTATCAAGAACCTTGATGTCTGAAAAAGTTTTTAACTCCGTCCTTGTAACTTTATACTTCATCTTCGCTGAATACTGGAACATGGTGACAAGAGGTGAATAATAGAACACAGTGGCAAGAGCTGAATACTGGATCACAGTGGCAAGAAGTGAATACTGGAACACAGTGGCAAGAAGTGGATAGTGGATCACAGTGGCAAGAAGTGAATACTGGATCACAGTGGCAACAAAGAATACTGGAACAGAGTGGCAAAAAGTGAATACTGGAACACAGTGGTAAGAGGTGAATACTGGAACACAGTGGCAAGAGCTGAACACTGGAACACAGTGGCAAGAAGTGAATACTGGAACACAGTGGCAAGAAGTGAATACTGGAACACAGTGGCAAGAGGATGTGATTCATTTAATTTCTGTCTCTCAGACATTTTTTTTTTCGTGTGACATGTGACTGTCTGAATATAATAAATTCTGCAGTAAATGAACATCATGGAATCTAGGAGACGAAAATACCATTACTTGATTTCCTGGGATTTTGTCACTCGTTTGTGGATTTATTATTATTGTTGCCAATTATCATCAGGGAGGGAAGGAGTGAGAAGTAACATTTCCAACAGGTTGTTCATTATTGTTATCAGTTATTGATGTGTGTCCTGAGGTGAGGCTTGCGTGGGAGGACATAGTTATTGCTGGAATGGTGAAGATATGGAGTTATTTGTGTTGTTACTTTCGTGGATGATTTACTTACCATTCCTCTGTTGTACCCCAGCCAACGGTCAGCTCACACGACATCTCTTCTGTAAGGTCTCCGATGATTCCACAGGCAGCACTTCCCGATGTATGGGCCTCACATCATCCATATGACATCAGTTGTAGACGCCAGTTTAACGCTACGATCACAGTTGATTCCCTTGGCCTTGGTCGATCTTGCGATTCTCGTGCAAGTCCCTCCCTTCACCTCCGCAGAAAAAATTGTTGACCCTGAGTAACATTTGACCCCAACACCAAATGACACCATCGGCACAGGTGAGCCTCATGCTCTGAACCAGTTCATCACGAGGCTCAAGTTGACTCGACAACCTTAGTTGTGGCCACGATGTTCTTTCTGTTCAGTTCAACTCCCACGATCACAGAAGATCCTCGTCAACCATGCTTACCCTCATGACCACAGGAGTCTTCCTTGAATCATCCTCACTACGTCACTACCATCAGTCCAGTTCACTTCTCTACTTCAGGAGGAACTCTTCCAACTTCATTTCTTCCCAACGTTAACTTAACGACTGACCTGACGCTGTTACAGATGATTCCCATAACCTTGATAGTGGTTGAGACACCAGAGGTCTTTAACACGCCTGTGAAAAGCGATTTTTCAAGATGGTCCCATTAACCTCGACCCGAGGAACAAGAATCTGAAGAGGACCCAAACAGATGAACCTCAGGGGAGGTCAACCAGTGGTTCAGTAGGAGTCAGATTTCAATCATTCATAAATCTTGTGATGTTTGATATGATCATAACAAGAAGACAAAGGTCTTCGCTCCATTCTTTACCTGTTTTACCTAAATTTGGAACTGATTTTGGAATCAGAAAGAGTACTTAGGTCAACCATTCATCACTCGGAATATCTAAACGTGTTGGATAGTAAAGTGAACGTTCTAAGAAAAGCACTTAATTAAGACACATGACCAAATGTGTCATTAAATTAAACAGAAAGATAATTGTGATCTAATTAAACACACTATAACAGAAATTGCTTATAAATTCAGTGTGACGTAGGCGGCGCGAGGATATATCGACGGTCGTAATTTAGGCTCAAATAACCGATAACGCATTCGCATGCCGCCCAGGGTCGAGCCACCATAGGTTCGAATCCTGGTGGCGGCAGTCGGGCCACAGTCAACTCAGCTGTTCATCTTTCCCTGTACATTAGCTTTTGTATAGAGACCACCGGACTGGTACTTAGCTCCTGTGCATAGACCACTGGACTATGTATTAGCTGTTGCACAGAGACCAATGGACTACATAAATCTGAATTGCGTTCGCTGTTGATGTCTATCTGCAATGGAGAAGCCTCCCAGCTATTTCAAAATACGGCCCTAGTCTTGTTATTATGAAAATCCAGATAGTAAAACTCTCTCTATATGAAAGAGAAATGAAAATAGAGGAGGTAAAAGAGTTGGGCCGGTGGATGGTGAGTGCAGATTTAATGTTTGGTTCATTTGGCTTTCCGTTGAACTCTATGAGGCTGCTGGTCCCGTAAGATAATGACTCAATACAGTAGTACAGTTTTGGTAAATTAACCAGCCAGTCTGGATGATCCGTCGGATGATGAACTACACATGAAAGACTACTTCGTGTAGCGCCCACTGTGGTCGAACCTGGGATGCTGCGGACGTTACCATCCTGACCATAAACATGTCTAGCCAGAGGGGGGTCAGGGAGTGAGGTGGATGCCCTCAACACAGGTCGAGTGACGTCTTAATGTTCATCTGCAGCTCCTTCAGGCATCCCCTGGGCCACAGGTCATCTGGTATCTCCTGCAGATAAAGATCTCTTTACGCCACTGGATGTCTCGAAGAGAATGGAAGTCTTACCCCAAGTTGGACACTCGGAAGCGTTTCTGCCGAAGATTAAGTATGCCTGTCGAAGGCCATCCAAAGTTTCGCACAAATGCAAGAGGGGAAAGTCTAGTGTGAGTGACAAACTACTGTATGTAGATATCCCCTATACATGTTCATGGCTCCTTTGAGCCACCTCAGTCCAATCTTCTACCGTGTCCCATCTCGACAGTCATGTAGTTTTCTGTTAAGAACTTCGCCAGAGAGGCAGTCTCCTAACTACGGCCAGAGAGGCAGTCTTCTAACTACGGCCAAAAATTTAGTCTTCTGATTTTTGAGTCATATATTTCTCATTCAAAGCTCCATTATTTTGCTGTTTGATGATTTTGAAATACAGTGTCTGAATTGTTTATCTTACAGAAAAAGAGTAGGTTTCCTAGCACTGAAAAATTGACCTGATTGCCCTTTCTCACCTTAGAATTAGGTCAAATTGAACAGAATAGATTAAAAATGGTGCGAAAGTGTTTGCCCACTCACGCTGTCTATTTTGATACCAAATATGACGACGTTTATGGGAGACTGATTGACATTCCGTGTTTGGGCCACCTACGAATTCTTGTTCTTTCGGTCCAGATCGACAGTACCACTAGGGTGTTAACGAATTGTGACTGATTCAGTATGTCCTCTAGCCGTTTTCTTACTTTCCGGGTCTAGCGACTTTAGAAAACGGCCCCTTGTTTTCTTTATAAGTGACTCTGTACAACTCATGTTCACCTCATGATCCACACTCGCTCCTGAGATCTTACTACACCAAGGACCCCAGGTGCCTCCGACACAGCACCAGCTGTAACCTTGTAGCGTCACCTGATGCCTCCCACGCAGCACCAGCTGTAACCTTGTAGTGTCACCTGATTGGCTGTAACCAAGATGACACCCACGACTTCAGATGACTTCCACCACTCCAGCTGACCTCCACAACTCCAGCTGGACGTTCTTTCAGGCGTTGACTCTCCTGTACACCCACAGTTGCATCCAATGACCAGAGGTGACCCAGCACGACCCAAGGTGACCTACCAGAACCAGCTTTATACCCTCAAGGCCTCACATGGCACGCCCAGCCAACTGATCACCTGGCAGCTGGTGTTCACGTGACACGGTACCATAACACGCAACACTGTGATAAAATCTTTAATGGTTCCAGGTTCCCCTCTCGTGGGGAACGTACGATCGGTAATACCCGGTACGACGTGCGATACAACTCTTTGTTTTGTGCAGTGTTGGTGTATAGCTGGTGGGGTCTGACTTACTGTTGGTGGACTGTAAGTGTAACGTTGGTGCAGTGTTGGTGTACTGTTGACGACTCACTGTTGTATTGGTGAAGTACTGCTGTTGTATCACTGGTGCACTGTTGACGAGTTACTGTTGTACTGTTGGTGTATCATTGGTGTAGTGTTGGTGCACTGTTGACGAGTCACTGTTGTACTGTTGGTGTATCATTGGTGCGGTATTGGTGTACTGTTGACGAGTTACTGTTGTACTGTTGGTGTATCAATGATGCCTTGCTGGTACACTGTTGGCGAGTTACTTTTGTACTGTTGGAATACTATTGGTGTATCATCGGTGCATTGTAGGGAAAGTGTTGGTGAGTCACTGTTGTACTGTAGAAGTCCTGTTGGTGTATCACTGGTGCACTGGTGGTGTACTGTTTGCGAGTCACTGTTGTACTGTTGATGTATCACTGGTGCCTTGTTAGTTTACCATTGATGTGTCATTAGTGCATTCCCAGTATATAAGTCATGCGTCACCATTGGCACTGTAGTGCACCGTTGATGTATTACTGGTACAGTGTTGGGACAGTACTGATGCGTCACTGCTTCACTGTTAGTGCACCGTTGATGCGATACTGGTGAACTATAAGCCTTTTTTTTAAGCGTCACTGTTGGAACATCATTGATGCGTTGCTGGTGCACTGTTTATATGGCAGTGATGAGTCACTAGTGAACTGTTAGTGCAGTGCTGAATCGTCGCTGGTGCACTGTTGGGATGGTTTTTCATCACTGATGCATTATTGATGCATTTTAGGTCCATGACTGGTACCTTTGTTGTATTATTGATGTATTATCAATATCATTGGTGTGCGTTTCAGGTACATTGTGGGAGGATTCGTTATACGGAATTGGCATTGTAGATGCGTTGTTGATGCATTGATGATACACTGTTGGTATGTTATTGATGTGTTGTTCACATCACTTGAGTATTTTTTGGGATTTATTGGCGGTAGGCGGACTGATGTATTCTTGTGTGTAACTCTGGCGTTGCTGGAGCCTTGTGCGAAGTGTTCGTTTTCTGGAGCCTTGTGCGAAGTGTGTTGTTTACTGGAACCCTGTGCGAAGTGTGTTGTTTACTGGAGCCTTGTGGGAAGCGTGTCGTTTATTCTAGCATTAACTAAAAATTCTGTTCGTTTGAGTTTGTGACTTGATTTGCAGGTTTGTCATCCGCCCTGTGTTGATGTTCTACTGATGCGCGTATCTATTGCGTCTTCCCCTGTGTTAAGAGCGCTGAATAGCCTTAGAAGCTCCAATGCTTGGCTTATAAGCCTAAATTATATAATCCAATCCTATTGTGTCGTCTCTCTTGTCTCGCGTCTTCTCTCAGCTTTTGCTGGTGCTGTAGGTGTGTGTGTGTAGTGCCAGAGAAGGTATGGTGGTGCTGTGCTGTTCTACCTACGTGCCAGCGTTAACTTGCTCCCCTGACGTTAATGTACTGGTGATGAATGGGTACTGTTTGTCCTGACTATGACTATCCTGTTACTCGCGAAGTATCGACGAATTAATGATGAATGGTTTACGGGCAACGCCTGTGAAAATTGGTGTCGTCTGGTGGTCATCATTCATCTCTGGTATACCTACTGGCTGTTGCTACTGGCTGTTAATAGGGATCCAGTTAACCAAAAGAGTGAGGCATTAGTCTAGCACACTGTTGTTACTGGAGTGTGGTATGTAACGGAAGGTGTAGGAGAGCAATGCTGTTGATGAGCGGGATAACCTCTTGCCTCATTAGGAAACGTAACCTTCCTCTCTCTCTCTCTCTCTCT
>JAUUEG010203630.1:0-10132 GCA_032361445.1 Panulirus gracilis | reverse complement strand
ATCTCATTCACACAGCGTCTGTAAAGATCAGTTAAGGGGATATGATCCATAATACTCGATACAGGTGAAATATAGTCAGTCCAGGTTAAACCAGGTCACTGCTGGTAACAAAATGGCCAGGTTCATACAATGTTAACAGGTTGAAACAATGCTGCTGCAGTTTATATAAGGAAATCATAACATTTGAAGATTTACCACAGTAAGACAAGGTCAGTACACCGTAGGTCACATGAGGCGACCACAGGTTGAACAAGTTCTACCACAAACGCTTATCTAATTTAAGAATTATCAAAATTAAAGTTACTGCAAGTCAACTGTATGATTTTTCCCCATATGAATATATGGGAAAATGAAGTGAACTGAATGTCCATGGAATGGTCACATCTGGTAGCCTCCTGTACCTGTGTCTTTGTGACGCCAGCCAGACTCATAAGACTAACCTTATCTTTGCAAAACACTTACCAGACATTTAGAAATATTGAGCATCAAGGTAAGCAGAATTTGTCTGTTGAACACAATCTTGCTTAACAGCCGGGTAGTTTGTCTGTTGAACACAATCTTGCTTCATAGCCGGGTAGTTACACCGGTAGTTCTTCACGTGGACCACAGGTCACCAAGACCTTACATACACACACACACACACACACACACACACACACACACACTAAGCAAGAGGAGAGGTCTTCAGATAGTTACACTTCACCAAGAATTCAAGTCATCCAAAAGAGACAACATCAAGAAGAAGAAAAAAATGTATTGTATAAGGCTCAGGAATGAAGCTTTATCATCTGTACACTATATATACCAAGCAACACACATCTCCAAGAAGTGTTATGCAATGAATACCATAGAAAATACATCTCACAATGGACAAGCTAACCAAAAGCAAGCATTACCAAGAGCATGTATCACCACGTCAGTCAGTAGGAACGAACCTAAAATACGCATGGAAGGAGCAGGCTCCAACAGTAGCCACCATCATAAAGAGGATATACCAGGAAGCACAAACACCACAAGGACACGGTCAGTGGTTCACGCGGCTGCCACTGGTCTTGAAGACTCATGATGGAAGGATCTCACAAATGACACAAGAAGGACAATACATTGTCTGAAACCAGCAACTATGACAGATGTAAGACGACAGATCCGTTGATCCTGGATATGACCAACAGACCCGGCAATTCGTATAAGAGCAAACCATTGTACTTGACCAGGAGTCTAGCTAGTCTCATAGAACTAAACCATTATATATGTAGATTTATCTATAAGTAACTAAAGAACATTTCTATTTATATATTTATACACTCTTCTAAAGAATTTTCATATCTAAGATCGAATGAAATATCTCATAGTTGTCATTCTCCATTTCTGTAGTTATCATACACTCAGGATATCATGAACTTGTCATTAATCATAGCAACCCAGGAGGACTTACGACGAATATACCGTGAACTCACGAGGGGACAAGAGGCTAATGTGTGGCAATCATAGAGTCTACACTACTTGTATGACCTTACGTGAGTGTCTTGGCTCGTGACCACACACTCACCTTCCTTGAAGACGTAACAGAAATGAATCACTTGGTAGAATTTTTTTCTTGTGACTTATCAACTTAGTTTGAAGGTTTGAAGCAAACGTAATATCACTATACCATGAAATTAGTGATGGTAAAATATTTTGACTAATAGTTCCCCATGTCTGATGTAGTTTCAACTGCTGTGACGCTGTGCGTCAGATACATTAATCTTACATTTGGAAATGGTTCACACGAATTCTGATTCATGTTGTCTCTAACAACAGTGAAGTACGAGGTCGCGTTCATCACTGGTATTAAGCCAGGATAGAAGCCCGTGGTGTTGTGTGGAAGGCGGAGCAAAATAACGACCACTGACCTACTTCGCTACGAACACATGTTGTCAATGAATGAATGAAGATATAGATGATAATAGCAGTGATACACTTGATACATTCATTGTAAGTTCAGTAATCTTGATATATATTCTTTGATCGCAAACTCACACCACCTTACCTTCTTACTCAATAGCTGTTCGTATTCCCACATCAAATGAAAATAATTGAGATTCAGTAAGTTGATTCTTACCAGCTGCTACAGTCAGATGTTGTTATCTTGATCCATGTACATATGATAACATCATCCCTTGTGCCATACATGTGTTATCAGATGACTTCCTCACCTGTATGATGTTGACGGAAGAGTTCTTGTCGTCTGGTCCCACCCACTGGTCGATGAGGATGCCCTGGTTCAGCTCTCCCCGGAGTCTGCCGATAAGGGTCTCAACGGAGAAGTCCGGCGAAGTCCAGTTG
Source organism: Panulirus gracilis (assembly GCA_032361445.1). Classification (NCBI taxonomy): domain Eukaryota; kingdom Metazoa; phylum Arthropoda; class Malacostraca; order Decapoda; family Palinuridae; genus Panulirus; species Panulirus gracilis. The sequence continues at coordinate 7,807 of JAUUEG010203630.1, read as the reverse complement.
GTCGTGGTGACGGGCCACCCTCCCAGGGAGTCCAACACAGCTACGAGCGGACCCTCGCCTGTGTGCTCGATCTGACCTGACACAACACACACTACTCAGTCGCTGCTACATCGGACGCAGGTGCTCGCCATACCCGAACTCAGGTCTCTGGTTCAAAGACCCCACCACACCTGGATGAGGTCCTTGTCACACCAAGCAAAACCTTGCTACATCCCTGCTATACCTGGTTATAGCCTTGTTACACCTGACTGAAGTGTTTATCCCACACAACTAAATATCTGCTGTAAGTTGCTTAAGTCTTTACCCCGCCTTTCCCATGCATGGATGACATCCTACTTGAGTCTCAACCATACCTCATATATACCTACACCACACCAGGGATATGTCTCATGCGTACCGTGCGGAAATCCTACCACACGAACTCACTTTTGTACCATATCCTCTACCACACCTTTCGTAGGTGGTAGATACACTCTTCTAAACTCTGCGCAATATCTTAGTGCACAATCCTGCACATTGTCCTCAGAATCAGAGTTCTGCTACACATGCTCATGGTTCCTTTCGTCCTACACCTTTCTAAGTCCTTCAAGGTCTCCAGTCCCTCTCCCTCACACTGGTGCCCTCTGTTACACCACCACAAACACCTCTCCTACAAATGCCTCCCATCCATTACACCACCACAATCAACTTACTTGTGTTCATACAAGCAGCGTAGAATAACTTGGCCTTTTTTGTTGCTTCGCCCTCATTTCGCGTCACTGGCGACTCTAGCAAACCTGTGGAAATCGAAAAGTTGGTCATTATGCAGCACGACACTGGTAGTTTGTCTTGCAGTTGTACCAGCATCATGTAGAAGCTCCACAGCACGTCTAGTTATGGTATCAGTAGTGATAGTGGGAGGAGGAGGATCACACAGCACTTTGATATGCTGTATCTACTTCGTGGGTACCCCTCGACGTGTCCAGTCACTATGATATCAGCATGGCGACCCCACAGTATATTTGGTCACCCTCGTACCTTGAGAGGTCAGTACATCTGCTGCTTGAAAACCCACACCACTTCAAGTCATTGAGCTTGAAACAGAAGGGACCCAGAGTACAATCTAACACTGTATTTGCAGAAGAGAGGCCTTAGACTTTACCCAGGGACTGGGAAAGAGGCATGTGTATTTTGATATCATATCCATGCCTATGGAAAGCAATCATTGTAAGATGAATAAAGTTAATCACGTTGTTGTTATTATATATACTGTGTGGTAATTTGCCCAGGTATGAGAAACTTTGGTGTCAGTAAAGATGAAGTTTACGAAGACCTGATTCCTTCTTCACTCCTCTATCTCTGTCTCTGTCTGTTTGGAGTACCAGTGTTTCTCTTAACTTTTCCAGGGTTTTCGTCGTTCTTTCTATATTGTTGTCTCTGAGGTTAAGACTCCCTCGAAGAAGAAGGTCTTCTCTTTTTACAGATATTTGTTAAGACTGAACTTTACATCATAATTAGATATGTAAGAATATGACATTTACCCCGTTATGATGGCGAGGGTGTAAACAAGGCCTCCACAATTCATATATTCCTTTGTCAAGGATCTGATTGTTATCATCTTTTCTTCTCATGTTAGCTGAATGCCCTAAGCATGGACATCATATTCATGCCATATACGTATACCCTCGCCTAAGCTATACATGTATGGTGATAGTAAAGTGAAACATTACCTCTGTTGATATCACTAAGGAGCAGCTCACCTCATAGGATGCAGACTGAAAGTAACCTGTTCCTTGATGTAATGATGAGGGTCAGCCTGCTTTTTAGGGTGACAGTGAAGGGTGACCATACCTCTTACGGTAAGGGGCGAGGGTGAACCTACCTCTTACGGTAGGGAGTGAGGATAAACCTACCTCTAAGGATCTTCTGGAGCTGGTCCGCCATAACCTCGAAGGTGTTGATGGAGGAACGATCCTCTGGGATGACGTGCTGCTTATTCCACATGCCACACGCGAACTGGAAGAAGTCGGTGCAAGGGTCTGCCGTCTGGTCCATCGCTGCCAGCAGCGACGCGGCTGTTGAGGGGAAAGTGATCAGTGTCTGGGGGTCACGCTGAGGGTCACGGTCTTTGTCTCGAGTTCTAGGTTAAAGACAAGGTCATGACCTTGGATCTAGCGGTGGAATCTAGTAGGTAGCGATGGAGACGAGGACCTCCTAAAGTAGGATCATATCATAAGGTAGTTAGCAACTAGAATCAAGAGAATGAGTTACATTTAACACCGTGGCCAACTGGTTGGGGTCATGGGTAACTAATGGAGCCTGGTCACGATGTCACATTATATGTCAGCAGTCCAAGGGTATCTATGGTTGCAATTCCATCCATCATTGAACTTGGGTTTACATTCCTTAAGATAATGATATCAACAGGTTTGATCAAAACTCTCTTACGCTCGGAATGTTTATATAGACAAACGTAGGAATGCATGGTTCGCCTTTATTCCCGAGTTTAAGCCGAAGATCGATGAAATCACTTAACCTCACCAAATGCGATTAAAACCAGTGGTTTTCCACAAAAATTGATGAGAAACTTGAAGGGATGTAAGGAAGGTCGGAAGTACCAGAGGCCAGTACGCTACATTCTCTCCCCACGAACTGGACTGAGGTATGACAGTGCAGGACGAAGCTTTGTTAAAAGAAAAGATGTGAAGAATAGGAAATATGAATGCGGTGTTTCTCTCATCCATAAAATAAATATGAACCGTCGTCCTGCGTCAAGACAAGGCAAGCAACTCATGCATTATACAAGCAGCGGGTTATTTACGAGAGTAATAACAGGAAGGGAAGCCAATATGTGGCCGCCCGTCACCCCACATGATTTGACAAGCGCCTCCCCCAGGGTCCAACATGGCTAGGAACATCCTGGCAGTAATAAAGACTGACGTCGGGTCAAATATCGCCTGCCCCACCACCTACCAAGATGGTAGGAACATCAGATTCTTACGTACCACAACCATGGGCGACCAAACTACCAGTAGTATCTTAAGCTCCCAAGATTTTAGGTTCTTCAGCAACAAGACGTCAGGGTTGCATACTACCATACCTGACTACCCGTCAGACATCTAGTAACCCTAGTCATCCAGTAGTCAAACCAATCATATACCTCGTATGTACAGACCAATCATATACCTCGTAGGTACAGGCCAATCACATACCTCGTATGTACAGACCAATCACATACCTCGTAGGTATTATATATTGGTTCACCATAATTCATCAGTTCATCACATGGTCTGTTATGGCTCGTATGAGGTCCTTAGCACTAACTAGCTGACACCACTCGTCTTCCAGATTTTGATTCGGGTAAATTGAGTGTAGTTTACATATTCATTAAGGTATAAACAGTAAGACTTGAAACATACCTGTTTTCACACATTCCTCGGTTAAGCATATTTTTGATGTATCTGAAAAGAAATAGAAAAATACATATTAGTACAAGGAATGAAAAAATACTCATCAATTAGAACAACATTTACTGCTTTAATATGTACTGAAAGTATGGAATAATATCATTAGAAGACAATATACTATAATGAGAAATAATGAAAATGAGAGATAGTAGGTATGCAAAATAGCGTGTCTGAGCAATAATCAGAAATGAGAATGGATATGTTTTTTCTGACCGTAACAGAGAAGGTGGCTCAGTGGTTATGGTGACAACAACAGTTGTGAAACTCTAAGAGAAGAACCTGAACTCTAAGAACATGGGAAAGACATCATCAAGACCCAGTACAGAAAACTGAGGATAAAGCTCAGGGAAGTCGACGAGCGAGCGAAATATTTTCTCCAAAAGAAGCAGACTTAAAACACACAGTCAGTTTGAATACACACAAGTGTATAAACACCCGAGTCTTTAAACCCGTGCTGGGAATGCAAGGAGAACTTAGGCAACCAAGACTTCATCATTAGCCTAAGCCAACATCACCCAACGGCATAATTACGCTAGAGATATCATAATGGAACATCAAAAACATATTATAGAGACTAGTTAAGAACCAGTCTAGTGCACTCTACTGACACGTCCTGCCTTGTTTGCTTCAAGATAAAGTTGGGTAAGAATTTTGGTCCTACAAAACCTGATGCTATAATATTAGTACCAACACCTGCTATTATAGTACTGGTACCATAACCTGATGATATGATACTACTACCATAACCTGTATTACTAGTGCCACCATTTCCTGGTGCTTTATCACTACCACCATACCGTGGTGCTATATTAGCACCACCATAACCTGGTTCTATATCACTAGTACCCAAGCCTGAGACTATATTACTGCCATCATAATCTGGTGCTATATGAAATCATGAAGGTGCAACTCCCTCATAATCTGGTTCATTGTCATCAGTGTTGTTCTTCCTCATGAGTTCAGGAACAAAGGCTGGCAGCACAAAGACCTCAGCCTGGCCCAGGTCCTGCCTCTCACTGCTCTAAGTCTGGCGCTGCACCAAGAACTGCCTGGTTTAGTTTACTTGTACTGGTGATTTCACTTGACCATGTGTGGTCTATTTACCAGTTGTGGTTAGCTACTCCAGTGTGATTTGTGTTTGCCAGTATGGTTTACCTAACGCTGTGTGTTGGTTTATTTACCTCAACATGGTTTACCTAGCTAACCTGAACAGAGTTTACCTGGCTGCTAACCAAGGCTAGTGAATCACTAGTACTCTTAAAATGCCTCTTTAGGTTTGTACAATGAGGAACTCATGCCAATCTTTGAATAAAATCATAACTAGATAATGTTGCCTCCTTTCCACATGGAGTGTGTATTTCGATGCTACATATAGCATTACTGATCGTATAGTCAATCCTGTACAACGGCCAGCTGCTGTCACTAGAGAAATGATGACTAGAGTCATCTGGTCCACCAGCAGCAGCAACTTCTGAACGTCTTACAACAACTTTAGGAGATGTTGGTGTGTAACAGACGAACATTTTTGAAAAAAAAAGGCTAATTGAGCATTCTCTGGCATAGTGTCTGCAGCACTACCAATGGTAGCAATGTAGTGGGTCTCGCTTCATACGCAGCCCTGCCAGACACCTTTATGCTATAGGGATCCAATATTACTCCACACCCACACCTACCTATATCTTTCTTCCAAATATAGTCAGAATGCTTTAATGATATTCCTGGAAGATCCATTTAATAGAATTGCCATAAGATACCATACCCTGATGCAGCAACGTAATATTATGGAGACACCGCTGGTGTACGATGGTGATAATGATTAGCATATCCTCTCTGTAAACCATCTTGATAGTCGTATCAAGGGTTTGTGGAAGATCAAAACTATTACGAAAAACTATATTGGGACGGAGCGATGCAATCATTTCTTCCTGGGTACCAAACTAATCGATGTGGAATCTGTGTTTCCATATTAGTTGGCAAATACAACAACTAGTCAGTTCACTAGCTTGTAGTATCGTCTGGAATTTTTCCTGGCTTCAAGAATGACAAGATTGAGCGATATCTTGTTAGTAGGTGGGAGTACAGCAAGCCTCCACGTTAGGTTACACAACTGTGGCATGAATCTTGTGAACACTTCGTGGAGATGTTTAAAACCACACATCATAGCGCATTTCATCCTCCCAAGGAGCAGTGGCTTCAGCCTCCGACACAGCTGGTCCTCTTTCCTTCCCATGAAACGGCTTATTATGGTCCTCTTGGTCGTCAAAAGAGACTCTATATAGGTCAAAGATATCGCTTTGTGCACTGACGCGACACACTGACTGATGGAAAACACTCAGCAATATATTGGTGACAGTAAGATTGTCATTCACATTCATCTCTTGATTCTTCATCTTCTGGTGAGGAGATTGTAATAATTTCTTGCTCACTGGAGACAAAAAAAAATCATCGTAAAAAAAAGGGAAAAACACAGCTCAACCTGCTCAGTCATTGTTTACAACTGCCAGGAGCAGAGGCGGCCATTCTTATAGCTGATCCTCGTATGAAGTCAACCGCTCCTTCTTATGAGAGGCTTCTATGAAATCTGTCACGCCCCCCATATGGGATAAGACAAGGGAAAAATGAGAGGAAAGACACTGTCCAAACTTTATCAGCTCTTGGCATTAGAGATGATATTCTCATAATACTGCATTTTAGCCGAGGGACTTCTTGGTTTCTTTGGAAAAATCATCTTTTTGAATTCCAGAAACTTTTGGATAAATTGATCATATTAACCGAAGCATTACCATCCCTTACTGTATTATAACAAGATCTTACAGTCATACAGTGATGGTCACAACTTTGGCTCTACCAGTAGAATGTTGGTCGCTGCTTCTGTGTTCTTGGTTTGAAGAATGTTGTCATCAGCTGCATCGACAGAAATGTTGACCAAATAAATCCTATCCTCCTTCACCACCAGGAAATTCACAGACCCTTTCTCCTCCTCCTCACCTCGAGTGTGAAGGACGAGCGTCATACTCGTCCCAATTATCCATATCTCGAGACTCCATCCCGAGGAGCAATTTGGTGGATGGTTCTCAGACTGAACCTTCTCGAAATTTCGTCGGAGTTCCCCCGAGGCGTACCCCAGAGCACAGTCCTGGGACCATCACAGTTCCTGATCCGCCTTAGTGAGGTTGGAGAGTACGTGAGCATGTTTACTGCTCCGTCCAGCAGGACTGGCGAAGCGCTTCCCACGTCCCGAAGCCGCTGACCAATCAAGATGTAGAAAGAATATGACTGAAACCAACTAGAAGGTCGATACCATGCAACACCATACAATACCATACGATAGCATACGATACCATACGACACCATACAATACCATACGATAGCATACGATACCATACGACACCATACAATACCATACGATACCACACGATACCATACGATACCATACGATACCATACGATACCATACGATAGCATACTATACCGTACGATACCATACGATACCACACGATACCACACGATAGCATGCGATACCATACGATAGCATATTGATACCATACGATACCATATGATACCACACGATACCACACGATACCATACGATAGCATACGATAGCATATTGATACCATACGATACCATACGATACCACACGATACCATACGATACCATGCGATAGCATATTGATACCATACGATACCATACGATACTATATGATACCATATGATAGCATAAAGTTTCCCATGGTGTATATGATCATAAGTGAGGTTAGCTTCACAAACGCTAGGATCCAAGTTTGATAACTAGTCCTCAGTCAATATCCCTCTGGCGTCTCTGATATGACGGTCTCTGGCCCATACAACGCTGCGCACACTGAGATTACGAATCAGAAGAAAAGGAATTCGGTAGTTCAGTCGTTAGGTCGCCAACATCACTTCTGCCATATCGCTTTGACCAAAGATAGATTGATTCTTTTTCCCCTCACAAACAACGTCATGATATTTGTCCTTGTCTGAAGCATATTTGTTTATGACATTTGAACATCCCATCATTCAGTCAGTATTCCCGAGTTATAGCACTTCGAAAACGGAGACTAGTTTTCTTAATTAGAATTTCCATGTTAATTAGGTAAAGCTGACTTTTCGTTAAGAACTGTAAAGTCAGGAGTGCTAGGTTATGGTTCGTTCATCTCTCTACCACATATGCTTTAAGTAGGGACAAACATCATGATAGGTAGAGTGGTGCAAAATTTATCACATGTTTAGTCATACCGATAGCAGAAGAAGAAGAAGAAAAGAGAAGAGGAAAAGACAGAAGAGTAAGAAGAAAAAGAAGAAAGAGATGAAGAAGAAATAAATAAAAAAGGTGAAGAAGTAG
>JAUUEG010203519.1:0-10134 GCA_032361445.1 Panulirus gracilis | reverse complement strand
ACCCTCTCGTCCCCACAGACTGTGGGGTCTACTGCCTCCATCCTTCCCATACGGATGGAAGGGTGAATCCTCCACCCTCCCCCAACAGAGCGGGTGAGTCCTGGGGTTACACTACCCCTCCCACAGACGTACTTTGGCTGTGGAGGGTCTACAAACTTCCCCCAAACACACGGACGGGGGCTGTGGGGATGGGGTGGTCTTCAGACTTCCCACACACACGGACGGGGGCTGTGTGGGATGGTCTTCAGACTTCCCCCACACATGGCCGGGGGTTGTGGGGGTGGGGGTGGTTTTCAGACACCCCCCACACACGGACAGGGGCTGTGTGGGGTGGTCTTCAGACTTCCCCCACACACGGACGGGGGCTGTGGGGGGGAGGGGTGGTCTTCAGACTTCCCCCACACACGGACGGGGGCTATGGGGGTCTTCAATCTTCCCCCTACAGACGGAAGGGGGACGGGGGCCTTGAGGCTCCTCTTCCGTAATCCACAAGGAGACAAACCCGTCAAGAAATGGCCCATACGACCCACAATAACCGACAAGTAACGTAAACATTTCGATTCCAATTTCGGTGCGTTCTAGCGGTACTTGGCTTGCCCGCCGACCCTTTGTGCAGCCTAGAAGAGGGTAGATCATGTGTGTTCATTATTTCACAAACTCATCCTTATGTCAGCATCCTGACCTCATTACACCACAGATATAATTCTATTAGCCACAGTTACGTTAAGTTTAAGTGATAAAGGCACATGGGTGACTTACTTTAGATTAATGCTGTAATCTTCTGGCCATCTCGTAAATGAGGAAAAGACATATATCTAGCATATGCATATGCAGATGTGTGTGTGTGTGTGTGTGTGTGTGTGTGTGTGCGTGTTTGATTATTTTCTGCATATAAAGTCGTGTATGATCATGAAGAAAAATTAAATGTAAAATAAAGTCACCTTTTTATCACGAAGAAACTTTTACAAAGGAGTTTTGCTTCAATGAGCACAAAGCAGATGGTTCCTATCTGGTTTTAATGACACTTATAAATAAATGAAATAGTTTTTCCTATAACGCCCAGAAAATCATAGTCTACCCTCCCGTTCTCTTTAAGTAATACACTAGCTCATTCATAGATGGCGCTGTTGTCAAATGTTAATGTTAACGAGTAGAAGTTACGCTTCTTAACTAGACATACCAGCTGATGTTTGTTTTGTTTAGTGCTTGGTGAAGGAGTTGAGTGATCGCCACCCTTCTTAATCTCCTGTAGCTTCGGTAAGATGCATTTAAAACTTATTCCATATCCTAGTGATCTGTATCTAGACCTGCTGTACTCATACATGAGGCTATATGCTCAACGAACCCAGCCAGGCGTCGGCTGCCTAGCAGAAACTGTCTCTCTCCTCCCTACCATGTCCGGTTATCCACTCATAGAACTGCTTGCCATTCTTTCCACGAGAATGTTTTTTCCTAGACGGATTTGACAGTGATTTTCAACCTTCAAGTACGAACATTGCTGCTTCAGCGATGGTATAGTTCTCTGTCTGTTTATAGGTTTCTGCTCCTCCATATTTACGTATTTCGAGGGCTCAGTGGTTCTTGTTACTCATGGCGTTCCTGTACAGGTAATACGGATTTCGATCCGGATCACAGTGCAGAACGCCAAACGACGCATCGAAACATGTATTCAAATTCAATCATTACCAGCGATTTATGAATAAATTGCGAAGGATGTAAAGCCTTTATGATTATTGTTTTGAGGACCAATTAGATAATTGCCAACCTAAAGAAATGACCAAATGGTCTTTTCGGCCTGAGTTTCCCGGGGTTAAATATATGAGAGTTCTGACGTCACGGAGTAAAGGAATGCTATTGGCTGACATAACTGTGGAGGGTCGTTGGAGTGACGAATGAGGAGATTGCATTACACCAGGAGGGGAGGACTTGGGCCAAACCCCCTTTTAATCTTGTTGTTCCTCCTTCAGGAGTGTCTTCCACTCTGTCTACCACCTCGAGACATTCTCTTAAGACAGAGCCATCACTGCAGGAGAGTATTTCGAAGGTATGAGTCTATGAGGGACACCTCATCATGCCTTCACATGAGCTACAAGCGGACATTCCATCAGCCAATGAGGGCGAATGAGCATCAGCATCTGAACGATCGCTCCCTTCCCTCAACCATCGTTCGGCCGGGTTCCTCCACCACGGTCGAGGGACGAAGGTCTGTGGGAGGGTGGGCGTGCGTTGGTGGCACGGGCCGCGTGACTCAGCGCCGATCCCCAACACGTGTTCGCAGATGCACGCGCGTTTTATGGTCCTCAGTATTGGCGGGCAGGAAATTTTAGCCTTATCTTATCCATACGTTTTCTTTCATTGTTAATGACCTTTGTTGTAGTTCTCTCGGTCCCGTGGATGTTTTGTTGTGAATGGGCATTGTGCGTTGGCGTGTTGTGAGGTGTTGTGCCTCGGAGGGTGTTGTAGGAGAGCTGTCGACATGGTGGTGGTGGCGGTGGGACCACAGCCTCACCTATGGTTGAAACAGAAGTTGTTGTGTATACTCCAGGTATAGAAGAGGTTGAGATTGTGAAAGTGACTGGTAATGCACTTGAAGTGGTGCCAAAAATAGTTGGTGTTGCAGCTGATGTGGTAGTATACACAGATGATGTAACTGGTGTAGTAGTGAAAACAGGTCCACTTCGGCTACATCTTATTTGGGTTGGAGTGTGGGGATCCTGGGCCGCACTAGGTGGCAGTTCTGAAATAAATATCAAAAATTAAACTAAAGAAGAAAATGTTTATTTTCATTATTTTTCCTTCAAAGCAAAACTATATATTCTGATCATAAAACTGTTTATTGCTTTCAAATTCTATTTCACAAATGCAAAAGAATTTTTCTTTTCATCTTACCTCCATTTTTAATCAATATTTCCAAAACATCATCCACTGCTTGACTTTTAACAGATAACTTTCTATTTGGTGCTTGTGGAGATAATTTAGTTGAGATCTGAAATAAAAAACATTTAGGCCATCAATAGCAACAGCTCATTACAGATTATCATCATTGTAATGAAATCTATCATTTCATGCTGGGGACACATACAAAATCCTTTCATGTGACTTTATAGGGTTTACATTCAACATAAATTTCTACTGTCACTAGTCACCCCATGGTGACAACAGTCACAGCTTCTCTGCCTAGTGATGGGGCAAGCTGGCCTTGATTCTATACTGATTCCAACATGAAGTCACCTAATGATCTGGACACGTCTCCAGATGCCATATGGATTGCCTGCAAGTTATGATTGTCATTCCAAATAACAATGACTGCTTTCACGTCAAGACAACTTTAATGGGAGTTTAGCAGTAAGAGCCATATAAACCTCAAACTTAACTTTCAGAAGCAACCAGCATATTTGATCACTTTGCTTCAATGTGAACTCTTGATCTTCCCATTCTCCTACTTCCCCTAGGGCCATTCATATAAAGGTTCCTTAATTCTCTATAAATATACTTTTCCTTCACAGTCTTTTCTTAAAGGATGTCAAAGTGTAGGTCCATTATGACACAACCCCTGACATTTCCAGTATAAACATGATCAAACTTGAAAATCCTTCATCAAAAACTATTTTAAGAATCTATTTATATATTAACATATGGATATCAAATACAACAAACATATGACATTCATTTTCTACACCACAAGCATCAGCACAAATTCAACAAACTAAATGCCTTCAAAACACTAACTGATTTGAACAGGAAAAAGAATCCCTTCATATTCTCTACAATTAATTATCAAAACCCAAAACATGCCTCATTTATCTGGTCATCCTCCGTCAAAAGCAAATATAAAAAACTGAAAACTACAAAAAAACTGAGCTCCTTGGGATTGGTTCTACAATGGCAACTGGTCACTTTGGTATCAGAAATATAAGTTCTACTGGTCAGCGTTACTCAGGAAAGTCTTGTCAGGTAGGCTGAGACTCAAAACTTTCTAACTCACACAGAGAGCAGACCTACATCTAAGCATAAGCAGCAGTATCCCTCAAGCTTGGATGATCAGTATGTGGCAAATTTCTGGAATATTCACTAAAGAAATAGACTCCTCCGAAGGCAGTGAGTGATGAACTGCTGAGTTGTCTGGATATTTAACAATGGTTAAGATTTATCAAGCAATCAAATCACATAATATAAAGTAAAGACACTTTGACAATTTGAGCTATTCAATTCTTTCATTAGTGAACTTAAAAACTATATCTAATGTGGAAAAAAATTATGAAGACAATACAGTAATGATGCATCAAATATGAAGCAACCAGGGGAAATGACAAAAAGGTCTGTGGGGCTTGGTTGAGGATAGGAGACTGTGGTTTCAGTGCATTACACATGATAGCTAGAGAATGGATATGAGGAAATGAGGCCTTTCTTCATCTGTCCATGCACTACTGTGTTAACATGGAAAATAGCGAGTATGAAAAAACAACAAGTGTCAAATCAACATAAGTCAATAAAAGGACTGCTTAATGATTTCAAGTCTTTTCCTAAAATATGACTGAAATCTTTAAGTTAATAAATCAGCTTGGATTGGAAAAACAGAATCACTTGAACATAAATTGCTAAAAGGTGTTCCCAAATTTTTTTTAGAAAACTGCTGGCAATTACAGTACTGTTCAAAATTTAATCATTATAAATATACTCTAGAAAACTGGAAAGAAAAAGACAATATCAAATGAAACTCTTTGGCTGTTAAGTTCAAAATTCAACAACACTAATTCACCACATTCAAAATGGCAAGAAACTCTGAATTTCAATGGATTTGGTCTTGCAACACAAAGGAGTCCAAGGGTCCATAGATCTGTTTTTCTAGTTCTTAATATGTTGCTCTCATTCCTGGCAGAAGTTATGTAATCCAAGCTCAATATTACAAAACTGAAATACAAGGCTGGGATAGAAAAGTACAAAGAAACTGATGATGATTTTCCTCAAAAATCATATGACTTGGGAGAGCAAAGAGAGGAATGAGGAAATCAGATGGAGATAAGGTATAATGAAGCACTAAGTATGCAAAAGATAAAATTAGTGAAAGGTCATACCTAATTATGATTTGAAAAACAGGGTACAGTTACATGAAGGAAATGTTTTGGCAATTTTCGACCTCTTCCAATTATAATTGAACATCCATGAAGGGTGTAGATTTGATTAAAGATGAAAGATATACATCACAACTTACCATTGTTCCTTTCAGTTGTTTAGTAGCTTCATCATAGTTGGGCGGTGGTTTGATAACAAACTGGGGATCTGTTACTGTTCTATTTATGTTATTATTATTATTGTTGTTGTTGGTATTGTTATTATCACAAGAACTAGTAACAATGAGCCCACAGAAGTTTGGTAAAGAAGCAGTTCTGAAAGAAAAAATTAGAAGGATAAGTTTTGAAGAATAAAGAGTTTACTCTTTGTTCTTAAACACCATACAAACTGCAAGAGGTAACACAGGAGCTATCAAAAAAGGAATCAAACTACTGTATATTCACATCACATGAATATGATATTACTTATTGTACAGGACATTAAAGTCACCACTAAAGTTCTCCATAAAAGCCTGTAACCATCTAAAAGAACAGACCTGAGGAGCTGCTCACCTTTTTAGATTATTCTATGTCTCTGATGATTACATTCAGGTTGATGAATATCAAATGTTGAATGCTGATTCTTATAAGAACCATACAAAACATTTTTTTTCATACATATTCGCCATTTCCCGCAGTTGCGAGGTAGCATTAAGAACAGAGGACTGGGCCTAAGAACGAAAATCCTCACTTGGCCCGCTTCTCTGTTCCTTCTTTTGAAAAAGTGAAAACTGTAGGGGAGGATTTCCAGACTATATGCTACCTAATTCAACACATTAATAGTGAAGCCTGCCCATCTCTTACAGAGGTATGCTGTCAGTGTATTTACCACTATTGTGACTCACAATGTGCTCTCTTAGACTGGAACTGATCTCTAAGCTTGTCTCAATCCAGTAGGAGAGTCACTCACTTGTTGCTTACCTGAAGTGAAGTCCTATATGTACCAGAAAAATGGAAAAATTGTGGTTTTGTCACAGGCAGGAAGCCTTTTCCAAGACTGCTGAAGTTTTTGAGCATATCTTATTGTAAACATAGTGTAATTTGGTGTAAAGGATTCATGAGCTGGAAATATGTTGTAATTCTCAGCATTTCACATCCATAACAGCAGGATTACTAAGCAAACACCACCTTCCCAATTAAGAACTTACATACGAGCTGAATGCTCAACAGGCCATACCATAAGATTAGACAAAGATGATCAGTTACTAACCATAGACGGGACCTGATGTGAGGAAGCCAGTATTCACCTAACAGGCTAACACAAGGTGCCTTGTTTACACTGCTTCTATATGCTAATAAACATCTAATTCTCTTTGAAAATGTGGCAATCGCAATTGGTTGTGTCGACAATTTTGTATGCAATTATTTTTACTCATTAAAACTAGAAAAGGAGTTACAAGCCTGAGTGGCCTCAGCTCAAAATCAAAAGAAGCAAAAATTCAGTCCCTTTTACCCTAAATTTCTTTTACTTATCATACTAACCTTTGGTGAGCATTGATAGTGATGCCATTTTGAGATGATATAGACCCTGAACGCTGGCTCTTTGGTGGTTGGTTAGTGTGTGGGTTGGGAGAATTAAGTAGTTGTTCCCAGCCATTTTCCACCTTCACTCTTACTTCCCCAACACTTTGGTGCAGCTGGTTTTGTTCCGATTGTTGCTCCTCTGACTGTTCTGATTGCTGCTGTTTCTGCTGCTGGATATTCCCACAATGCTGAATGCCATTTTCCTGAACTTTATTCTTTAAAGGTTCATGCTGTACTACTTGCTGTTGCAACAGCTGCTGTTGTTGCTGTTGTAATGTTTGCAAGTGGTGCAGCTGCTGAATATGACTTTGTAATTGTTGCTGTTGTTGTTGCTGTTTCTTGTTGTGAATATGCTGTTGTAGTATGAGTTTTTGGTTCAGTTTGTTATCAGATATATTTTTTCGATGTTGCTCCTGGGCTTTGATAATATTTTGTTGCTGTTGCAACTGCAGCTGCATCTGTGTATGGTGCAGCTCTCTCTGAAGTTCTTCAATCCTTCTCTGCAGCTGCACCATTGTTTCATTAGACACCAAAGAGTTGTTAGAAGTCTGTGAAGTTGACTGACGCATCATTATTACATGACTGGGAGCAGAAGTCACTGTTTGGCCAGATGTGGAAACCAGCACACTGCCAGCAGGTATGCTGGGGCTTGTAGTGACACTTTGGGGGGGTGGTGGTGGAGGGGGTGGTGGTGGAGGGGGAGGTGGTGGTGGTGGTGGAGGGGGTGGGGGTGGAGGTGGGGGTGGAGTGTTAATGGAACCTCCATCACTAAGGTGTAGACTGAGAGGGGTAAGGGCACCAGTGGGGGTTAGAGGAGTGAAGTCATTTGTATCCATTGCCGAATCAAAATCTACATCCATTGGGGCCACACTGGAAGGCCGTGTAGATGATGCAGAGATGTGAGAGTAAGCTGGAGAAGATGCACTGTCATCACCAAAATCCATTGTTGCTTCCAATAATCCTTGAACTGAAAGAACAACAGTAATTAATATAAAAGTTTAACCTTCTCTCATATAAAAGAATTTTCACTTTTATCATAATTATAAACTAATTTGTGTTACCAGTAAATCTATTACCTATTTCTGTTTTTGAAGGGTTTCCAGTTCTCCTCTCCTGCCTCCATTAGTCCCTCTTCTGACACACAAGATATACATGAATGAATTTCACCCATCCTGACTTAAAATCACTTAGGTCTCAGTTTCATAGATCAGAGTAAGGGAAAGCAGATCTTCATACTGTCTTCTTGCACACTCTAACCAAAAGTCCTTTCCTTTCATATATATTTTCTGCATAAATCCAGTTCTGCTCTCTTGTTAAGACTACTCTCACCTCTAGCTTTCCTCGTATATTCCTTTAAAAATCAACTAAAAAATATCCATACATATCCTCAACTTGCAATTCTCCACCACTCAAAATGATGTTACATTCTGATATCCCATTTCTTTCAAAAACAAGGTATACTTTTATCTGCATTCACTTTCAGCATCCCTCTCCTATAAAGCAACCCACCATTCTATCCGACACCTCTGATTCAGCTAACTGCAAAGCGTCATTTACAATCATACACCACTAGAAGTGAACTCATACTCCTATATAAGAAATGTATATGGAGTGACAACAAAGCCTCTTGGTTAAAGACAATACAAGCTTAAAACAGACAAATATGGAGAGGAGTAGCTGTATCATCCTACAAGCAAGATATGAAATGAGTAATAGAGGGTGGAGGTTAAGGAAGAAAAGGAATAGTTCAATAAGAAAGCAATGTGGTGAATGAAATGTGCTAGTCCTGCAATCATGGCAAAATCTGATTGTAGGTACACAGATAATCATCCCAACTCGATTTTGTTAAAAGTAATGCCCCAACAACAAAAAACTTTAAACCATGATATTATCAAAAAAACCTGATCCACTTTCACATTTACTTAAAACCACCAATTCTCACCACTGCTTATTCTCATACGTGCATTATCTTCATTTTATCAGTTCTTATGAGTATTCATAAGTCTTCGATGCACACCATATAGGAGTCAGAACCTTCTCATTGATCTTATTACATGCCTTTTCTTTCCTACTTGTTCTGCCATTTCCTGCATTAGTAAGGCCATGCCAGGAACTGAACAAGGTAAACCTTATCCACTCACATCTGTTCTCTTGCTGTCATATGCCATGCATCAAAACCACAGCTACCTGTTTACAACAAGGTCCCACAGACCTTTCCATGGTTTAACCTAGATGCTTCACATGCCTGGGATCAGTTCTCTGACAGCATGTTGACCCCTGTGTACACATCATTTCAATTCACTCTGTCCTATGCATGCCTTTCATCCCCTGCATGTTCAGGTCTTAACCGCTCACTTCTGACTATATAATCTCTCAACATTTCCTCACTCAATCTCTCCATATGTCTAAATCATTTCAGCACACCCTCTTCAGCCCTCTCAATCACACATTTTTTAATACTACACCTATCTCTTTCCCTTTCATTACTTGCTTAATCAAACCACAACACACCACATGACCTTCAACATTCATTTTCAAAACAACCACCCTCCTCTGCACAGTCTTATCTAAAGCCCCTGCCTCACATCCATATAATAATATTGGGACTACTATACCTTCAACCATACCCATTTTTGCTCTCCCATACAATGATCTCTCATTCCACACATTCTTCAGTGCTCCCAGAACATCAGAAACTTCGCCCCCTCTCCGACTCTATGACTCACTTCCATTTCCATGGTTCCATTCACTGCCATGTTCACTCCAAGGTATCTAAAACACTTCACTTCCTCCAAGTTTTTTCATTCAAATTCACACCCCCAGCTCATCTCTCTCTCAACTCTGAACCTTTGCCTTCGAGGTCATTGCAGTAAATCTCCAGCACACGTGTTCCTGCAGTCAAACTGTGCCTCGTTTGCCTGATTCATGGCCACGATTCTCAAGCTCCGTGAACGCAAAATCAATCCCCCTTGTGCAGGAAGTTCCTCAAGGGAGGGTTCCACAGTGCCTCCTGTCTTGCATCATATCCCTCCTCCCACACTGAGACGACTTGATTTACGTCTCTAAACTTCTATATCTTTTCGTACTCTGTGAAGTAAATAACAAACCTTTGGTGTATTTGGCGATGGATGCGTCAGGTAAGTAAATACGATATAGCTTTAAGGTCCCAGGTTAGTGTGAGAGTTAACAATACGAGATGTTGTTTTATTCCAGAGTTTGAGGAGGATAAGATCTCATGTTGCGTATTCCACATGATTTTGTTTTGTTCCAGCGTTCCGGTGTTCCAAGATGGCGGAGTGCCGTTGTCTCGACGTGGAGGCTGACTGCTCAGGCCTTGGTCTCCAGTACTTCCCGGACATCGAAAAGCGCCTCAACAACTTGTAAGTACACAGCCACAAGAACCTACCTCCAGTACCCACCCACCCTGGAACTCCTTCCTCCTTCTTAACCTGAGAACTCGAAGTACAGAATGAGGTTCCTCTGTGGTCTGTATAGTTCA